>JXXB01030926.1:0-22422 GCA_000956275.1 Anopheles koliensis | reverse complement strand
TTATTTTCATCAGCATGATAAATGATCGTAAACATCGTTTTTAAATAAAACTAAAATATTTTCTAATGCTCTCTGTAAAATAGTGAATTTATAAGAGAGCAGTTTTATGCTGGTGTTCTTTTTAATTTGTTTGCATCAAATCTGACAGAAGCGTCGAACATTTTGCTGAGAGATTCATCTTCAATTTCTCTATAAATCGTCTATAGAGTACTGTAGATTGAAGTTGGCATGTTTTCGTTTATTACTTTGTGCATTTTTATTATTAATTAAAAGCCCCATCAAATAATTAGACTTAACAAACAAGGTAATCTTGCGCTCCGATGCTAAACGATATTGCAATTTGGACGATTAATTTCCACTATGCATGTCGATCAGCGTCAATTGTCAACACCAAATTGACAACGAGGGGTAGGAAACTATAATTTTTAAAAAATCTATTTTATCTATTCATATTTATACGGAATTTTTCGCGCTAATCTCATTGTAATACAAAGTATTATTAATACGATCGTGTAGGATAAATACAATGATTTGCATATGAATATTATTCAAATATTCTATCCTGCGTGGGCAGAGATTCTCGCACCGATGATGAAAATAGTTTTAGTTCACGTTCGTTACTGACGAAGATTTTCATTGCAGAACCTTCGGATTGGCAACACGAAATACATGCGGTACCATGTCAGCGAGTGTCCGGAACAACTCTTCCGAAATATCGTGAGGCAAAAGAAGCTGCAATGTGTTCAGCTCCGCGCCACCCCAACTAGCAGACTCGATCATAAAACCCTTGGCACACTTGAATACCAACTCCGCCCGTCGTATGCACCAACTAACAGTCATGTCCTGTACGAAAGAAAAGAATTGTCAATAAACCAACTATAATGAATTTCTTGGATCAGTTTGCCAAATTTAAGTACCTCGGACATTTCGTGTCGTAGCAGTGCCGGTATGGTCAGTGTGGTGATGTCATGTCGACTTGCAATCTTCAGTATATTACGCAAGCCCAATATCACAGGATGACGCGAGTTGATTTCGCTTGGACTTTGGAATGTTTCGTCCGAAATCAAATGAAAGATGACGTGCGAATGGGACAGATTCGAATGGCGCGTAATAAACGCATCACCCGGCTTCACCGTGACCACGGTTCGATCCGGTCGTCGGCCTGCCGCAGCTGTTAGGCTCTGTGCACCTCCTGCATCAATCGCGCTACCATGCTGGAGATTCCGTAAGTCTTCTTGAATCTTCTCGATCTGTCGGTCAATTTGATCGAAGTGGAATTCGGTTGACATGTTTGCGTTGCGCCGTATCTCCCGATCCGGGGTGATCGTCCCGGACGGCGTTAGCACCACGATTCCACAAAGCGAGCTTGAATAGAGACCCAACGCCACATTCGGTCCACCGAACGATGTCTCACCGTACAGCGGGCTGCAAAGATCGGACACACGCGTACTGAGAATGCGTATGTTGTGCATGTGTTTTAACTGTGATCCGAGATGGATGGTGAAGCTTTCCTCCATCGACGGAGCCTGGGTTGAAATCATCGACCACCGGTTGCCGATCTGGGTCGGGCTTTCCGACTGCCCAAGGAAGCTTTCGTCCACGTGCTGCGTTACCCAGTTTCGGTACTCGTGCTTCTGGTGGCCACGCGTTGACTCTAACTCTGACTCGCATTGCTTTCGTATCATGTTCTGCATACCGTACTGTTTCGCCAGCATGTGATTAATGTTTTCCGGCGTAATGGATATGTCAAGTAACTTAATCTTCGCTTCTATCTCCTCTTGGTGCAGTGTATTCATGGTGGCGATTTGTTGGGTCATTTGCGTGGCCAGGCTCGAGATAGTACGAGCATACTCTCGCTCTTTAGCTAGTATTTCCGGCAGCAACGACGAATGCACTAACTGATGATAGCTTTGAGCAAATATCTCCTCGTCCGTAGGTCCGACGCGATCCGCAAACTCCAGTATCTCCTCCCGGTATAGTTTTTCCGTGTCTAACGCCAGCGTATCCACATCGGGCGTCCCATTGCGGAACTTTTCGAGCAGCATCTCGTCGCGGTCGTCGTAGAATGTTTGATTTTCACGCTCGACAAACGATTGTAGTGTCTGCAGCAGCTCGCGGTCCGCCTTGAGAAACTTCATTATCGGATCCATCCGCACGGACACGATCTGATGGGACAGCTCGGACACACTGCCCTTGTACGGGATTTCGATTGCATACACCAGTTTGGCCGGTTTGTCGTCGACGTTCATATATTCATAATGAAAGTCTACAATTTTACTTGGTTCCAGCTCCATCGTCGCACGCAACAGGACTTATTGATACGCCTACCGTGTTTATTTCGTTTGTTTATTTTGTGCTTCGCCCAGATGACGTTTCGTTGCAGCAGCATACGTCAGACTGCGTTATCACAGGGAACGAATAATTTGGAATTGAAAATTGGGATAGAAAGGCTTAGAAAATGTATAGCAAATAAAATAAGTAAAACGTAAATCATAAAAAATGGTTTTACTTCTATCCAATACTTCTATTCTATTCTATAAGGCACTAAAACACTCACCACAAAGAAGGTGCAATTGTTTTGTTGGGGAAATTGTTATCGGTCCTCACTGCTTCTCGCGTGTGTTGGTGTCATATATCAATTGCGCACTCGCACGTTACGAATACTCCTATCATGCTAGCCGGTCAAAACACACAGAGAGCGCTGCGTTATGAAAACATGTTCAAAAACTCTCACAAAGCGCAAGGCAAGTTATGCTGTTTCCCACAAATGGAGAGGGGTAGGGGTGGTGTTTTCTCAATTTACAACAGTGCTTGTGTCTGGTGGAGCAATGGAGCGGCACGCAAAGAAGAAGAGTTACACAATTGGCTAAAACGGAAACACGCGAAGGGGGACGTGAAAGTGCGAAACGAACAGGAAAAGAGAAAAAATTCGCTCACAGAATCCTCAGATCTGAACCTCGAAGCACTTGTTCCGTCGCGACACTACACAGTCAATTTTGCTGCCGTGGAAGTTACAGTCGGCTCACATCTCCCTCGCTGTTCGGCATAGGGCTTCCAGTAGTGTTTAAGCAGACAGTGTCGGTTTTTACGTATCAGCGAAAGAAAGAATATTCATTAACACTTAACGATGAGCGTTTTTGCATCGGTCGAACTGGGCCCTCCGGTGGAGGTTTTTGCCTTGAATAAAGCCTGCATTGAAGACCCCAATCCCAACAAGGTGAATCTTGGCGTTGGAGGTAAGTAATGTTGAGCTAGGTCGTCGCTTCTCTGTAATTTGCAACACATACACACCCACCTTTCCATCCGATGCTCTGCCAAGGTCAACCGAGGTCAAGTCGACGTTAATAATAAGTGTCTAATTTTGCATCAAATATCTGCGTGAAAATTTCTTACGCAAATTTGCTCTTGTGTGAGGCCCGTTGTTTCATCATCATCCCGAATGGGCGATGGTAAAAATAATAAAGCACAGGACGAAGAATATTTCTCAATGCATGATGGGGGGTCTTTCAGGCCAATCTTACCGGCCGTTATCAGGGCAATCAAATGGACTGTCAAAGATGAAATAGTGGATTCAATTGTTGTTTCTATGCTGCTAAGATAATGATGTGTATTTTTATTCGTTGTTGCTTACAGCCTACCGTACGAACGAGGGCAAACCCTGGATTCTGCCGGTGGTGAAGAAAGCCGAGGCCGCTATCGTCGCCGATGGATCGTTGAATCATGAGTACTTGCCTGTACTCGGCATGGACACTATAACGAATGCGGCCAGCTCGCTGCTGCTGGGCGAGGATAGCGATGCACTCAAGACGAAGCGTGCGTTCGGTGTCCAATGTCTGTCCGGCACCGGTGCCCTGCGCCTTGGGGCCGAATTTCTGGCGCGCATTTTGAATCGCACCGTTTTCTACTATTCCGACCCGACATGGGAAAACCATCATAAGGTGTTCCTGTACGCAGGATTTACAGAACCGCGTACGTACCGCTACTGGCACCAGGAAACCCGTGCGATTGATTTCGCTGGAATGCTGGAAGATCTGAACAATGCGCCTGAGGGTGCGGTAGTGATTCTGCACGCCTGTGCCCATAACCCGACTGGCATCGATCCGACCGAGGACCAGTGGAAGCAGATCGCGGATGTGTGCGAGAAGCGCAAGCTGTTCCCATTTTTCGATTCCGCCTACCAGGGCTTCGCGAGCGGAGACCCGAACAAGGACGCGTTTGCCGTGCGGTATTTTGTTAGCCGTGGATTTGAGCTGTTTTGTGCGCAGAGCTTCGCCAAGAACTTTGGTCTCTACAGTAAGTTCGGGGCCTACATCGTCCTAACTGATGATGCTCGTAAAGTATTCTTTAACGATTTCCTTCCACTTTAGACGAGCGTATCGGTAATTTGACGGTGGTGCAGAAGGATGCCAGCACAAGTGCGGCTGTCGCGTCGCAGATTACGCTGCTTGTACGTGGTATGTACTCGAACCCACCGGCCTTCGGAAGCCGTATCGTAAGCCGTGTGCTGAATGATAAGGAACTACGCAATGAGTGGATGGATTGCATCAAAACTATGAGTTCCCGAATCATCACGATGCGTAAGGCGCTATACGACGAGTTGGTTGCATTGCAAACACCTGGCACTTGGGAACACATTACCAACCAGATAGGCATGTTCTCCTACACTGGACTCAACGGTAATAATCTAACCCCAATACGCACTAATCTTTTTCAAGCGATGGTTTCAACTAATTTCCTTTTTGGTTTGCGGTTTTACAGAGAAACAAGTGCAGATTTTGATAAAAGAGTTTAGCATCTATTTGTTAAAGACGGGACGTATAAGCATGTGCGGCTTAAACGAGACCAATGTTGCGTACGTTGCCCGAGCCATTCATGCCGCCGTCACCAGAGAATAGTATCCGCATGTGAACGATTCTACAAGAAACTACAGCTAGCTCATTCACGGCAAGCATTTCCTGCATCACCACAAACCGAGCAAAGCCCCTTGCAAACCCCCTACCAGCCTCAACGGAAACCACCACCCCTTTAGTACCAGAAGAACCTTTAGTTATGGAAGTTTTGCATTTCGTTTTGGATTTTGTTAGCTGCAAAGAAGAAGCACGAGTTTGAATTGAATAACAACGCAAAAAAAAGAAATGCACGCACTCCAGCATTGCAACCAAGGCAAGCAATCAAAATTTGAAGTAAAATAACGTCAAATGCGCTTACACACAGTACAATACAAGTTTACAAAACACCACAGTATGCATACGCAAGCTCACACGGGTTTCGTCGTCGTCGTAGTAGAATGGTAAAGTGAAAACGTTTTTTATAGAACCATTTTTTCATTGTTAATGTGTGGGATCACGTACCTTGAACGTATTGTGGAAAATAAATCGTTTTCTAACGGCCAACCTATCTCTCAAGTGCCCTAGGCTCACTCAATGAAAGGCGATGCGATAACAATTTATGGTGCACAGTGAAACAATAAATACATTAATATGCTATATAGTAAACAAATCCAAAGAAAACTTGTCCTTCTTGGTCTCAGAAAGAATTCACGGAGTGTTACACATGCTTATTTGGTTTGCATTTTATTGTAGTTTCTATTTTGGTTTCAATTCAATCGTGTCGTGTTATTTGTTTCTTTTCTGCCGTGGCATTTTCATTGCGGTTTGTATGGTTTGTAACGTAATGCAATATCGATCAGATTATTGTGTCTTAACGCTCTCATTAGTAGTATTGTTGGGTATGTAACGTTGTCCGCATAGCTGAAGAAAGGAGGAGATTATTAACAATGTCGAACTCTGTGTTTTCTGTCATGCAGACTGTTGTTCCATCGGTTTAAAGTAGGATTAATCTATCCCGCACGCTGTTTTTGTTTGTTACAAAAATATCCTAATGGAACAACATTATATGTGTATTAAGCTGTTGTTTACCGATTGCCGTTTTCTGCTAATTTCACACCTAGCAGGGTGGCTGTGTATGCATGGAGCTAGGAAAAATAGCCGCCTTATTGCTGCCATAGTAATACTAGCAATGTTGGCGCACCATTTCAGACATAACTAGCACTAGCGCTAGTGCTCGCTATTTTTTTTTTGTTTTGCTTTACGTTGTCCAACAATATCAGATTACTAACTATCAAATGATAATTATGCCCTACCAGATCGTTCAGCATCTGGAAAAAAGTTCAGTGCCAATTTCAATCACATATGGGTTTCATTTTTTCACATGTTTCGACAAAAATTTCAATTGTGTCAACATAAAGACATCTAACTACCTTAATTAGGCGAAACCCTTGTTCATGATAACGTGCGTCATAACGTTCTTAGGCTCATAAAACAAGTAAAAAGGCATTTCATGTGTCTGAAAAAACGTACATTTAGAAAACAGTCTCCCAAAACCGAACAACTCCTTCCGGCGTTTTGGTGTGCTTGTGTGGGGAAGATAAAATAATAAGCTGCCCACAAATTCACAAAACCGACAACCAACATTTGCACTAGTCTCTTTTGCAGGCAAAACGTGCACCATAAACACTAGTTATTCGATTCGTAATCATCTCGTTCCATCGCGTCTAAATAACTTATGTCCTACAACGTGTGACGTGCGCAACAAAACTGTAATACCTCAATCATTAAAGTGGATTGTAAACGTGACGAAGCTAATAAAACAAAACAAAATATAATGATAAAAAATGAAAGCATTAGTATATAGTTATAAAATAGTAACAAAATAATACCTCATTACGGTACCTCCTAGTAACAATAATGGACGATTTTCTGAGTGTGCTTGCTGTGTGCTATGTACTTTTGCGGTTTCCTTTTCCTCTTTTGATTCGTTTTCATTCTGTCAAATATATTCGCTCCTACCCTACCATACGCAAATGTTTAGATTAGGTTAATAATGTTAATAAATAAATATATAAATGTCTGTGTATACACCTCTCTATTGTACCATCTCTCATCATTCGCGTCTTACGTGGGGGCTAGTCATGCATGCAGCAGGATCGATATCTATCTACGACACTGTTAAAGCTAAATTTATGTTTGTGTGTTTGTGTGTGTATATATGTCGCATTTAACTTTAAACTTAGTACGTTAAGATTCCGCCCGTTGCCGTTTGTGTGACCTACTTTCGTTCAAACCCAAAGCTTACTCTCATACTGTAACAACGGCACCCATTTGTGGGGTTGGTGTCAATGTTTCAACAAAATAAGCTTAGCAATTGCTAGCTTACTTTCCACAGAAACAAGCCGTTATTCTCGCTACAACCGTCACATCGTACCGTGGGCCGATGAGAGGTGGTGCCGGATGAGAGGGTTGCAAGTGGCCGTACAAACCGCTGAGCGAATACTTGCTGCCGTCGTTCATACCAATCTTACCGGTATTATTGATATCATTACTTCTACTGTCGTTGCCTGCCAGAACAGCGATGGAGGATGCATCATCCTTTAAGCTGCGGTAGCCATCAATCGGTAGCGGTTGTTGAATGGACAGTTCGATAGCGGTAGCCCGAAGCTACCACCAATCTCATTTTATCTTGCGCCCCGGCAGTGTTGGGCTTTCCGGTGGGGTTGTACCTCCGCCAACACCGACTGGCACGTTCATGCCACTGGTAGGATTCGACGCACTGGCACCGTAGCTACCGATCGGAGGCGGTGGATTGGTTTTGCCTTTTGGTGCCGCCTTAAATGGATGCAGCTTGCGCAAAGGTCTCGGGGACGGCTGGTCGAGCGATACGGAGGCGAGCGTTTGCTGTGTAACCTCACGGGCCGTCGCAACCATTTCCGGATGGTGTATCCACGCTGCAAAGCATTAGTTTAGTTTGGAATAGGGAGTGGGAGAAGCAGGTGATGGGGGGAATGAAATTAGTCTCATTCGAAAAGACCGATTTCGACTCAAATCACGAATAAAACCCACTTTTCGTTGGTCCACGTTGACTGTTATGGTGGTCGAGCAGGGCTGCCGCTAGTGGTGCGGCCGACGCAGTTGCACCGGATGTCATCGATGATCCGACTGCGCTTCCTGAGCCACCCAGCTTGCTGCCATTTTGGGGTGCAATTGGACTGAAGATGCGTGCGGTAAAATCTTCGAACGTACTGTTCTCTCTGTGACGCAATGCCACGGTGTCGATTGACCTGTTGCGCTCTTCGTAACTGTTGGTAATAAAAAACGAATGTTATAATTAAATGCACCGCCTGCTAGAGCATTCAGAGCGTTGCCAGATACTTACTACTGCTGATACAGTGGAAGCGAGCTTCGTTTTGCACGGCTTGCATTGATTGCCGACGCTCGTACCAAACTGGCCAAGCAAGCCCCTCCAACGACCATCTCATCCGAGAGCGGACCAAACCAAGGTACGTCAGGTTTTTTGTTTACCGTCACTCGAAACAGACCGCTCTTCAGGGGGTAAATTACGATTAGGACGTCACAAAATTCGGTCGGTAGTATGTCTCGCCGATAGTCGCGATTATGCTCGCTCCAAACGATGTGTACCTCGTCGTTGCCAAGATGTCGCGTTTTATTCAGTATTGCTTCCGGTGTGTCCGACGGCATGCGCGTCGACACATGGTAGATTACCTCGAGGAATGGGGTCGCATAGTACGGCGCTGTCTGACCGCAACCCTGCCGTGGCAGCCCACCGAGGAAGCCGTTGTGTGACTCGAGTTCCACCTCCCAGCCGAGTGCGGACACGAACATCTCGTAAGTACTGCTGCCGCAAGCATTGCGCAAAATGCTCGCCTTGTCTTCCTGCCCGTTTGCTACGTAAATCACAGCCATCTTATGCGTTTCGCGGCACTTTTGATTATCCAGATTGCGCAGCTCGCGCAGCAGCTTGTCGGTGCGCTGGAGCAGGTGCGTTCGTTTACGCCGTTCCCAACCGGCGAGCCCGAGCTGGTTAAACAGAATGCGGCCGAGCTGGAATGGTTTTGTTGCGGCCTCCGCACGATCGAGCTGCGGGTGATGGTGATGCTGTGTCGCATTAGCCGATCGTGTCATGGTGCCCGTACCGGACTCATCGGAATAGGAATGGCCGGGAGTGTAGCTACCGTAGCCACTACTAGCCACAAGCGTTGGGTACGAACAGGTTCCACTTGCCATAGATCGTTCAATATTGGCCTGCCCGACGGATCCACCACTGTTCTGGCGTGCTACTGCCTCGGCTTCGATGGTTCGCTGGTTTAGTATGATGGAAATGGTTTGACCTTCCAAAGATGCTCCCAGTGGACTTGGTCCAGCCGTGTTCAGTGGCACTTCCGAACTATCCAGACATTCCGGACTAGTGTAGCCAATGTATTGCAGTAGCTGCAAAAACGCAAAAGTAAAAAATTTGTTCAGTTAGTAGAAATTGACGGAGACAAAGTATGAAAAATAATTTGTAAACGAAACAATTGCAATTCTCTGTTTAATAGTTAATCACTCACATCGTCCAGCTGATCCAGGTCGGGTGCCAAATCCTTTGCAACCGGCAGTTGGTGCACCGGTCGATGCCGTAGTGTATGTCGAGGTCCATGCGTCATCGGTAATCCAATAGCAGTAGACATTAGCGGATCGATCGAGGCGCTACCGCTAGCAAAATGTCTCGCGGCAACCGAACCACCCGTCAACTGCCCAGAGGGTACGGTTGAGTAGGCGTAGTGCCGTGAAACCGGAGCAGCACTTTGGAATGTTGAGTTCCGCTCATAGTCCGTTGCTAAAGATGTAGGATTAGCTAGTGACGGTTCCTGGTAGAGTATTGAAGCATCCCAGCAGGCTTTTCCATTCAGGTCGCGTAACAGTAGCCTAACCTGCCGGTTCGCCGTCAGCAGTCCCGCAGTGGCTCCACCACCCGGTAATTTTAGTGCCGGCAGCTCTATGAAACTCGCCACCAATTCTGGACTGAGCATCAGCAGCTGCACGTTCGGCGACGCCAGCACATGCTCCATCACATCGACCCGCGCACCCGCAATCGAATTTTCACGTTGCAACGTTGTAACTGCGGTCGTAGCGGCACCCGGGTGAACTTGTGTAGCAGATCCGGACGGTGTTGCAGTCATTAGATCATCCTGTTCGTCCACAAGCGAGCTCAGCCGTGTGGCACCGATTCCCATGGGAAAGTGGCCCAGGTTAGTGATGAGATGCATCGCAACCGTCTTAGCGCATAGGCGAATGGCCGACTGACAGCTGGCGATCGATTCCGAGGTTTGATATGGGCCAGAATCCCCACCAGCACCACTTTCCCGCACATCGTCAACCACAATGCTCGAATCGAAGTCTTCGTCCGTGGTAAAGAGTTTGATGCGCTCACCGTTCTGCAGCCCGGTTGCGATTTTGTATAGGATACGAAACACGGTCAGTATAAGAGGTTCGGTCGAATCGTGGTGCTTCGGTTGCTGCAGCGTCCGCACCGAAAAGGACATGCACAACTCGCCGAGCGTTAGTAGCAGCGACGTCAGCACCGTTTTGTCCGATTCCTTCGGATGCGGCACGTTATGTATGTCGAGCGATAGACACACCGTGTCGATGATCAACTGTGGCAGCCGTTCGATCTGCTCGATCCGTGCACCCTGCTCAGCGCATAGTTTCAGTGTTTCCGACGCGAGCCGGGCGATCGTGTGGTGTTTGAACTGAAGCGCTTGCAGAATCACCTGAAACGCTTCACGAATGCGTGGATTGGCGATGTGCGTGTGAGGTGACTGCTGCTGTTCGTTGCTATGGTGTGGGACTTTCTGCTTAAACGTTCCCTCACCTTCCACACCGTGTTGCTGGTCGTTGGGATTGGTGAGATTCTGCAGTATCCACTGACCGAGCGAAGCAATCGCAATGCAGCGGGCCCTAGCGGTTGGTTCACGGCGTGCACACCGCAACACCACGTTTAGTACGTGCTCCTGCAGGTCGGGACACTCCATCAGATCGATGTGTGGCTCTGATGGTTGAAGCACCGGGCCGGGAAGCGAGGTGCGCGGGAAGCAGAGCAGCGAACCGAGCAATCCCGCCACCTGTGTCCGCGGTGCATGTGGGCCAGTTTCGGAGGACGTAAGCACGACGGTTGCCGCATGCACCAGATCCAACAGCAGCAGGGTATGACCGGGCAGGAGCAAACTAAGAAACCTCGGTCCACCCAGATAGCAGAGAGCGGTGTAGGCCATAGCACGATCCTCCCCGGTGAGGGCTTGATGGAGCGCGTGATAGAACAGAGGCAGCTGGTTGTTGCCCAAGCTGGCCCCGCTCTGTACGATCGTGCATAGTAGCTGCATTGCGTACAGCTTACCCTGGGCGTACTGTGCGTCAAGAGCTAGAGCTCCATAGCACCAGGGTGCCACCAGCGCTATTGGTGGCACGAGATTTGTCCCGTTTGGCGACGCGTGACCACTTCCGTCGAGCGAAATGCCCTGGTTCATGCGGATCTTAATCAAACTCTCTGTCATGCTCACCAAATACTGGTACACCTGCGCGTGCAGCTTCGGATTCAAAATCTTGTTAACATCGCCGAGTGCACCGAGCATTCGGCGCCACATGACAGCGGCTACATCCGGCAGCCACCCTTTTGCCGTCCCTCCGGCCAGAATCGAACGACGGTCGGCGGTCGTTGCCATCGACGAGGAGGATCCCCCAAATGACTGTGGATCATCTTGCGTATCGATACTGGAGCTATCGGCCGTCAGTGCATCGGCGATCTGCATCGGGGAGTCTTTTATCGAACCACTCTCAATACCACTGGACGCGGTAGGAGACGGACTGCGGGATCCACCAGCTCCACAGCTCACCCCACCTCGATCATGCCGATGGTAACCACCATCATCCGGATGATGTTTCTTTCCCGTCCCACCAGCTGCCAGTGGACGTACGGAATCAAGCGATACGGCACGCCGCACAGCTGTACTACCTCCATGCGTCTCACCACCACCGAGCGGCACTTCCGTACATTCGGAAAACGAACCCATTTCCAGGTTTTCACTGCTAATGCTCAGGAATGTAGACGTGTTCGAGAGAAGGCGCGAGAAGGAGTGATCGGCGACATGATGTTGTTGCTCTGATGGTGCACCCTGCTCCCGGCCATTACCACCTATCGCTAGACCCAACCCGGCGACGCGCAATCGACGACGGGCCCGCGATTTCCGGAACGGTGCAGACATGAGGCTTCCCTCGCTGTAGCTACGATTTAGCGACGGTGTACCGGGAACGCTTCGATTATTGATCATTCGCATTCCAGCCGCAGTCGACCCCCCTGCTGTAGCCGCCGCTGATGCCAGTGAGGCACCATTCATTGATCGATCATCTTCAAGACCAACCGATCTGTTCGGACCAATACCACCACCATTGATATGCCCGCTCGAGGCGCCGGCACCATCAGCAGTAATCGCTGCTACAACGTTGCTACCATTCGCAAACGTAATGTCGTGCATTCCCGTAGCGGAAGTATTCATTGTACCGATTCCACCATCTGCCCTCGCTGCACCAGACGTCCAGTTGGACGGTGTGCCCCGCTTTCGCTTGCCCTTCTGCTCCGCTAACCGATCCAGCGGAAGATCAGACAGGTTAATGTTGTACACTTGCCGCGCGAGAACACGCGTCAGGGTCTGCATCGTTTTGTCCCACTCGACAATTAGCTCTTCACGGTGTGTCAGTGACGATAGCACTTTAAGGAATCGGTCCCACAATCCCGCATTTACCGGTACGTTCGTGTGCGCTCGGATCCACGTGACAATCAGCGTCTGAAAGATGGGCTGGGCTAACCTGCCACCGAGATTGTTTTTCTTCGCGTTCGGTGGTGAATTTTGCAAGATAACGGAGGTCACCTGGAGCAGAACGAGAAGCAACTGCTCCCACGTTTTTGCCTCCATGCGCGTTTTCATCACCATCGTGCGGTAAATGTTTAGCACACGCTTGCAAATGTCCGTCTGCTCGTCCAGCGGTGTCGCATACCCGTCCGCGTTCGTTTTTGATTGAAAGTGAAGGTTCAAGTGCGCCGTATTGACCATGAACACGTTCACCGCGTTCGTTACAAACACCTGCAGCACGTTCTGCAGTCCGGCGCGAATCGAACCGTTCTCTTTGGTCATCATCATCGCGCCCAGATATGAATCCGTTCGCAACCGTTGGCTCCCCGGGCGACTGTTGCTAGCTGCTAGCGGCGCGATCGTGTCCATCCCGCCCGTTGAGGTAACGCCTCCGGGCGATCCGCTCACCACCGGCAATGCTTCTAGGTCCGGTTCAAGTAGAAACGGTGGCGGTGGTATGCTGCTCATCCAGTCACGGTAAACCGAAATCGCGATACGCATCGCTTCGATCTGAGATTTGGACGTGAACGCCATCAGAAATGCTTGCCGATAGATCTCGTGTACAAAGTTGACCGTCTCACGGCTCGAGTACAATACGTCACGCACGAGCTGCGTCTGCGTGTAGCCCATGTGACGCAAGTTTGACAACAGGCTGGCATGATCCAGTGATCCACCGCCAGCATGGGGTTCATCGTCGAGCGAAAGAATCTGCTCCAGTTTGCTGTTCACGTGTCGCTCGTGTGTATACTTCGCGATCCAAATGATGAGCACCACCACACACGAGCTCATCACCTCTTCACGCTTCGAAACACTCCGGATGACGGGCAGATCGAGCTTTGGTTCATACACGGACGTGCTGTAATCGAACGAAGGACAAAACACTGGCAGATACTGTTCACGGAACTTTGTCAGCAGAAAATTGAACGTTCGAATGTGACGCTGCGGGCTGTTATCGCGCCATTTCAAGCATCCGCATGACTGCACCATACAGTCCAGTAGAATTTCCAATCCGTCGCGGGGATCCGGTGCCGCCGTTCGTTCACTCGAGCTCGGTGGAATGAGCGGTTGTATTTCGGGCGACTTCACCGGATGCGTTGCAGTCGTGTCGTGAAATACAGATCCACCTAGTTCACCCTTCAGGTTCGGATGGTTCAGCAGATCGGTGGTAATGAACTCGCTGTCGGATGGGCCCATTCCGGCCGCGGCATTTTTGCCGCGCTGCGGAACCGACAGGCCCGGCACGAGCTCTGTGAACATGCCGTGCACAAACGGTGGCGCATTATCACCGAGCGCCTGATACCAGAGCAGGAAGTATTTGACACCCTCTCGTCGTAATTTCACGCTGTTGCCGTAATGCAGCAATTTGGCGAGGATACGTCCTAGCGAGTGACACTGCCATCGTCGTTGCACCAGCTCCGGTAGAAGACAGAGTATTTTGCTTAGCAACCACAGTGACCCATCTAGCTCTTCGCGATGCGTTTTGTGCACTGTTTGGATAAAAAGGAGAAATGTGAATAAAATGTGAACAAACAAAAGCAAAAATTTTGTAAAATTATTTAAAACAAGCCTTCCTTTTTTTACTTATATAACCACTATCGACGCACAATTTTAAGAAATATTAACTTTACTCCTGCTTTGAATACCACAACAAACCATGGATGAGCGCATAATAGCATTAGAGCATTGTATTTAATTATCTTGGACATCTACGTGTATAATATCAAAGCAATACAATATGAAACCCATTAAACATGCGAAAAAAGCAAGCGCAAGGAAAATTTAGTAACAATTGTTTACTGAATGCAAACAAAGCTTAACATCAACCAGCCATACAGTAATTGAGCATAAAACTAGTAACACTGTTTCTCGCTCACTTACCGATGTGAAAGGAAAGTTCTGGAATTGGTAGTGTTTGGCGATATCATTGCGATGTGCATCATTTACAGATAGAATTTCGGTTTATGCATGCCGTTGCCAAATATAGCAGACATTTATTTTTGTTTACAATTATATAATATACAACGAGGACGAGCAGATAGAAAATATAAAATAAAGAGTATTTAGTAAAGGTTGTTTCAAATGTGTAATGCGATGCAGATAACATAAAAGGTATACAGAAAATAATAGGGTATAGTATATCGGCTCAGTATGTCATAGAAAAAATCTGAATATCCAGTAGTACAGATGAATGTTGGGAACGAAAGCGTAAGACGTGAAATGCTAATGTTCCCGCGTTCCGGATTTGGTGATCGTGTGGGTGCGCGTTTTTTTAATAGAGTGGGTGGCCCTTATACTCTTGGAGGTGGGATTTCGAATACGTACCACGCTGCTTCAGATTTGCTTCCGCCTGGACAAAGGTGTCATAGAGGATGTAATAGACGTGGCTGTAGTTTGCCTCGAACAGATTTTTAGCCTCATCGCTGTCCACGTGCTCTGCAAAAATAAAGGGTAGAAGGAGAAACAAATAAACGAAATGCATTGACAAAATTGGTACGCATACAGGAATATTCGATTCGTGGTGAATATTAAACAGCGGTTGCGATGTACGAAAGCAATGAATTTCATTAGCCTTTATGCTCTGCCATAGTTTATCTTCTTTAGCGTCCAGTGTGCTTATGGACCGTTCCGTGGGGGTGTAGGTGGTTTGATACTAGCTATAGCCAGTTTCGAGTTGTTCGTTGTTGCCATGCACACATACACGCATACACGAGAACGGGGATCGAACAATGGATCAAATTTTCACATCATCGCATACTCGTCGACGCGTCGCGCAAACCATGAACTTGTAGTAAATGGATTGTTTACGTTTTTTCCGACTCGCTCTCGCGTTCTCTCATGGCAGTTACCCTGCGCCACAATAGACGAACGGCGGTTCCTTCTCACAGCTGCTGCAGTGTTGCTGATGTGCTGCTCTTTCGCTCTATTGCTTACATCTTTCGTACAGGTCGCTCTCTCGCGGCTCTTGCTAAACATCAGCATATCCCCCCGCTGATGCTTAATGGTCTCGTTGCTTGGTTGGGTGCTCTGCGGTTCCACCGAAGCAAACAAGAAAATCTAATTGTTTGGCAACGTGTGCGTGTTACGATGGGGCAACCATGCTACGAGTCTGGCACATTGTACACGCTTTGCTCAGGAACGGGATAGCCCCTTATGTTTCACCCTGTTGGCCGTGTCTCGTCAGCACACCAGAACTTGCATACTTTAGGCGGCGGAGTGCGGCGAGATGATTGAAAACATCGCATACAGGTGTGATTCACGTCCACTTTCCTCTGCGTTTCCACTTCGCGCCCTCACCGCCTATTGACGTGTACCACCAACGAAATATGTAAATTAACCAGGCACTTTTACCTCCCACCGTTGTCAAACCTTCGTGAACTGGAATCGATCAACCAAATGGCCTACAGAGCTTGGCGGAGGAAGAATACATTTTCCTATAGCTCACAATTCTTACCGAGAATCGTTTTCAGATGTCGTAAACGGGCAGCCGAATCTTTCTTGCTATCCTGTATTTTTTGGGTCGACTTTTTCAAATCGATATTGGCCTTTTTGGTGAACATTTCGATCGCACTGCTGGCGCCTGCTGTGCACCATCAACATACACACAAACTCACGACCCGTCGAAGGTTGACCCGCAGTTCGAACGGATATTTACTAATACTAGAAACTACCAGCCAGCCAGCCAGCTTGCCAGCAGGCACATTACCACATTCAGCTCGCTAGTGGATCGACAACGACGTCGACCGAGAAAACAAAAACAAATCCTCCATCATGAAAACGGACAGACGGGTCTAAAATTCGTAGAGGGGTTAAGATATTTCACACGTTTTGCATTCTGCGCGTAGGTTGTTGTTTCACACACATGCCCTCGTTATGAGGCGAGTCACAATTTGGGCTAAAACATCTCTAAAAGACACTAATTCACGACAAACACAAGACGTCTACGTTGTTGCTTTTCCAAAAAAGTTGCTTGCCCTCCGTTTCTCTTCGTTGGCTTTCATTCTTCTGATGTTGCGGAGAAACGGGTTGATTACTCTGCACAATATGTCGGTGTGTCTGGTGTGAGATGTTTATGACAAAGTGAACATCACAATGTTTTATTTATTATCAATTGCTCGTATATATTAAAAGGCTTCGATTTTTGTTTTAATCAATGTTTTTTTTAATAAATGTAATATCCCGCAACGAATCATATCGGGATATTTATTGAGAATTATATTTATTTCGCAATCATTGTCTTAATCTAAGCCCTAAGAAATGACCATTGTTCCGTTCTGCCGGTTCGTGTTGCATAAACAAGCTATTTGCTCGTGTGTTTAAATGTAAACAAGTTACCATATTTTAAAAAAATTGGTTCGTGAACTCGTGATACCATGCTAAAGTTGAGCACGTTGCCAAAGCCAAACACGAGGCTTTTCTCTTCTGCACTTTATTTAACCGGCGATAAAGCCCGGGAACAGTTCGCCGTGCTTGTTCCATACCTCGATTTCAAGCACAAGTTGGGTGATTTCGAACGGCTGAAGCACAATATCCGCCTTCGGAAGTATGCTCTCGATTCCGACAATCTTCAACGGCAATGGGAACTGTATCGGGATGTTGAGAAGCGCAAGAAAGAAATAGAACAGTGCCGCGTGGAGCTCCAGAAACGCATCCAACAATCGACATGTAAGGACGAACAGAAACAGTTGAAATCGCGAGCCATCCTCGCTCGAGATGACCTCAAAATACTCAAGGAACGCAGTTACAAGGTTGCCGATGCATTTATTGCCAACAATTTTCTATCCATCCCCAACGACTTGCACGAACGCACACCGGAAGAGCGAGGGAAATGTATCTACGAAAAACCCTCACCAATCAGAAGTATTTCTCCAGTACAAGCACAACCTGCGGGGACGCAGTTTGAGGAATTCGGCCCAGCCTGTCTTTACATGACGGGTGACTCGGCTTGGATGGACCTTCGGTTGCCTATGCGATGTAGTGAAACGTTTCGTGCAAATAATTTCATCTTATTTTCTAATCCCGACTTCGTGCGTACCTTTCTTGTCGAGGCGGCAATGGTCAACAAAGAATCACTGTTCCTAGTAAGAGAAGAAAATGAACCAGACGATAAAGTGAACCTACTACACCTATGCGGGGGAGGCTCACTGCTTAGCTTTCTAGGATACTTTACCAAACTGTCAGTGTTTCCTTCTGCGCTGCCACTTAGACTAGTCGCTAGCGGAAAGCGTTATCATTATGAGAGCATACAGTCGAATGAAACGCACGTATTTGGCGCCTGCAAAACATCTCAGGAAGCAGAGACAATGTTTGACGAGACGGTACAAATTTACAAACAATTCTATGATCAACTTCCGCTCGGCTATCGGATTGTGCAAGTGGCTGCACCTGACCTGCGGCCAATCGAGTCAATGAGAGTCGATATTGAGCTGTACGATACCCAGACACAGTGTTACGTTAAGGTTGCCGAACTGGGATATTTTACCGATTTCCTCAGCAAACGAATAGCTTTCATCTACCACGAAGGCAAAATGCAACACTTTCCCCACATAGTATCAGGGACAGCAATGAGCTCGGTAGCATTGATCAAGCTGTTGCATGCCAACGGAATAACATTAAACGATATTCAAATACTTGAAACCATCGAACACGAATAAAACTCAAGTAATCTCTAATCCAAGATAAATAGAACTTTTAATTTCTTATTTTTGCTCAATTTTAAACATTGTTCAGGGATAACGTATATAATTTGTAACTTTAGTTACGTAACAACAGTATCAATAATGTACACACCGGTTAACAAACGCAGCAACAATGTTTATCCATTCGATGTACAATCCGCCTCTCATCCTCCGTATTGATATGGTTCCAGAATGCTCGGTAATGGCCCGGGAAGACCTTCAGCCGTCCACGTTTGAACGGTATTGTTCTTCGTCAGGAGTAGCAAATGTTGATACTTAGAAAACAGGGCGCTGAGGAGAAGCCGAAGAGATAGAGTATCCAACAAAAACGCAACATTTAGCAATAAAATAAACCAAACTTACCATTTTACTCCATTAGGTTCTATGTTAACCTCTCTCAGCAGTGCCAGATTCCAGCTGGAGTAGAAACGCACGATTCCACTTTCGAGCGCAACTACAATGCAATTAACACCACATCCTTCTTTAATCGTCGAGTATGTGACTGCTTGAACCGGACTCTCGACGAACACGTGTTCCACGTATTGTGCATTTATCGTATACAGGCGCAATTGATCTCGCCGATTGCTGCCCATAGTGATGTTTACATAATCCGCATTATAATTTTCTGTAACCTCGAAGCTATCGTCTTCTTCTACCAGTGTATCGCTTGACCACGATCCTTGTGTACCACGCCCTTTGCCAACATTCGACGAGTGCACCAGCACAATGTCTCCCAACGTCGGGCTGATAGCGACCTGACTGATCATCGAGTGTAACATATTGACCGGCCGTGGTATTTCCCGTACGTACGTTAAATCGTTCACGTCCCAAATAGCGGCGTATCCGTCGATCGAAACGCTCACAGCAATCTTGAACTCCATCGAGATGCGTATTGCTCCGACCGGTGCACGGTGTTTAAGCAGTTGGATCGGATACGTCCACTCTAGCAGATCATCGTGCAGTGCTCGCTGATTCTGTTCCGCGTTCTGGTACAGTGAATGCTGCTGCTCGTCCGGATCTACCTCCAAACGGCGACGTAGATTAGCGCTCTTCCGGTCAATCCAACGACGAAAAGAACTAGACCGTGAGCGCGACATCATCGTGACGGATGGTTGCATGTGCTGATTGAAGAAGGAAACGCGTCTTCTGCGGGATCGCTGTTGAAACACTGCTATCCGCCCAGAACGGTGGCCGAAAAAGATACTCGTGCAGTTTGGATCCGTCCCGCAGGCGGTAATCGGATCGCAAGTAAAATTATTACTGCCATAAAACAGTTCTCGCGGTCTTTCGGCCGTTTCCTGGAGCGCTCGTATCCGTAACCGATCATCTGTCTCACCCCAGCTGATTGTAAAATGTTTCTTCGTTGTGGCGATCACACTACCGGGCGAAGTGGCCGCGGCGCAGAACACATTCATATTTTCTGGCATAACGAATACTTTATCACCGTCCAGTGTGATCAAGCTTGCCGGAGATAACACACCGCGCTCTGTAACATCCCTTCCGGTCAGAGATTCCTTTGGAGCTTTTTCCCAAACATCAACCAGCTTCGGATTGGGAAGTACTGGACTGCCACAGTACAATCCCCACCGTAATCCAATGACACTTTCCAACACTTTGGGTGGGTTTGCTACAAGGGGATTCATGGCTGGTGGCGGATGCGCCGTATCAAATAAACGACGTGGCATCTGTCCGTACGTTTTGACCATCGTCTCCAGAGCGAGCTTCATGACCGGATCGTCGATATCGGAAGCGGTGAAGTCACAGTACGTTGCCGGATGAAACACGTTTATCGCATCGATCGCTGCCTGGCCCGTCTGTTTATAGCCGAAGATTAGATCGATCCAGTGACTTAATTGACGCCGTACAATGTTTGCTTCTAGTGCCTGTCGGTGAATGAGCACGAACAACCGGGCGGATCCATTAGCCCAGGCGGGCAGCTCCACATGATTCACGGGCTCTCCAGATTGGCGCGTTCCAAAATCAAATCCTTCCTGATTTTCGAGAAACTCGGGAAAGGTGAAAAACTCCGGTATCAATTCCTTCACGTCCGTTGGTGAGTCTTTGCTCGCTAGGTTCCACGTCGTTTGCAGCGAGTGGAACGTTCGGTCGGGTATGTCGAAGCTGTCGTCCTGATACTGCAAAAATAGCTTTGTAAACGGTAGGACCCGCACGAGGAAATGCAGCACCGTGCCAGAGTTGGAGTAGTGCGAACTGTAATGGTATGGCTGTATCTTTCGTCGCCCAGAACCATTCGGATCACCACTCTCCGCCTGTCGAAGGTGGTTGTAATTATTGATGTAATGCTTCTCCAGCTCACGATGCTGCACGGCTATCGGTTTCTCTAGCATACGAAAACTTCGCTCCGCCAGCAGGTCAAGCGTGCGGGTATCATAATTCGCCAACACCCAAGGAAACACAGGATACTGCATGAGATCGTGATACGTTCGGCCAGAAATCTGGTTCAGCAGCATTAGATACTCCCAGTTTGAGAGAGTTCCCTCACGCCACTGTTGTGTATGATGATCCAGCTCTTGACGCCCACAGCGCACCACCAGATCGTTGAAAAATCCCACAAAAGTATCTCGTTCGCTCGGATCGCGATCGAACACGATGAACAACGATTTGCCGCACTTCAGAAAAACTTCCACCGCCGACTCTTGATGCTCGTATCGCTTTGTCCATATTTTGGTAATGTCATGCAGGTCGTAGATTTCCAGCTCGCCTGTTTCGTATGGTTTCAATACCAGCTCCGTACTCGTGATGATACATTCGCATTGCAACTCCTCGCTTGGTGTTGTTTTACGCACGGTAAACGTGTACAGTACCTGCTCCTCAACCGAATACTCATGACGATAGTCGTGCGGGAACAGGTAAGCCAGCAGTGGAGTTTGTCCCCGATCAGATTCCTCCTGCGCAGACTTTTCCGTCTGCTGTGTTTCCTTCAGCAAAAAGCGACGATCGATACCGAGTTGACACCGTCGCATACGCTTTAACGTCATATCCGGTCCGTACGTGTCATCCAGCTGCCAGGAGTTTGGATAGAGACATGAATTATACCATGGCGCATCCTCGTGCGTCAAGCGACCGACCAACTGATGCCACTGGTTGTAAAACCGGTAATCATTATCCTTGCGCAGCTGTATGATCAATTCCTTACGCAGCCGGTTTTGTTTCTCCACACTGTTCCGCGTTATCTGCATGGCTGCCACCGTACACGAGTAGATCAACTTCTCCTGCCGGGCGATCGATTTCATAATCGTTTGCTCCTGATCGTTAAGACTAACTGCACGCAGATACTCAAAGTCTTTCAAGGTTTGTGTTAAGTTCCAGCTGGCACCGTGCGATAAACCACCGTCGATGGACTGATAGAACGCATTGATCAGCCGCAAATCTTCCAGCGGAATGTGCTTTTGATTGAGTAATAGGATGCTCTGAACGAACACCTTCAACATTTTGATGTCACATATCGCAGACAAATGGTTGCCGCCGCCTTCGAGATATTGACTGAGTTGCTTGATTGTGTAGATCTTCAAACGTATCGATCGTTTCGGTAGCAAACACCAGAGGATGATGTTGCCACCGCGTGGATTACCATTAAGCGTCCTGTTCATCACATGTCGGATGAGTGCCATTTCCGAATCGGACAGATCACCCTCGGGGTCACTATTTGTCACAAATTGTACCGCCTTATCGTGCAATCGATTAAATCTCGCTTTTATTTCCGCCTTGGAGAGATCACATCCGACAAGTTCGACAGTAAAAGCTTAAAAAAACATGTGTCCTATTAATGTGTCCTTATCAAATGGAAAAAACATAATATTATACTTACAACTGTTTTTGTTCCCTATAATGGACTGCTTTGGCCGAAAGATGAAGATTTGAAGAACATTACGCAAAAGTGCTGCATGCAAATCACGGACTGCATTTGTTACTCGTCCACTCTTGTGTTTCTGGGCTACCGTCAGGCCGTTTAATAAATCCCAGAAAGGCTGTAATTATATTTTTTTA
>JXXB01030911.1:0-11180 GCA_000956275.1 Anopheles koliensis | reverse complement strand
TCTCTCTCTCTATTTATCTCTCAGTAAAACACACTATAATATAGTTTTCAAATACATATTTCTCTCTCTGTCTCTCTTGGTTTAACGATTTAAAAAAAACCCAACCTTTTCCCAACTTATTCATTATTCAAGCTACGGAACCATCATGAATCATCCATGGTGGTTTCAGTTGTAACCAACGATGGAAACTATCTCCGCCACCTCCCCTTTTCCCTTCCCCTTATACCTTCCCTTTAACTATCCATCAAAGTTTCGTCCGTCCTTTTTCCGGTCCAAGCCGACAGTTTTGTAATGAAATAATGACATTCTTCTCACTGGAGCAGCCTATCCTACCACGTGAAATGTAAATAAATAGATTACCAATGTGTGCGTGTGTGTGTTTTCTTTAGATTTCCTAATGCTCCTGTTCTTCAGCCCTCAGCACACTATACTTGCTATCATACAGTCGCTCTCGCAGTCGACCTGCAAACGTTAGCCTCGGTTTTAGCGAGATCCTCATCCAGCGAGGGAAAGTTCCAGGGAAAGTTTGATTCCAACCACACACACACACGCTCACCCAAAACTCTCAAAAACCATCAGTATTGCTCAATTAGACAACCGAACCGCCCTGATGTTCCCTCCTGCCTTTTCTCGTCCCCGTGAAGCAATGAAGGAGAATAGAAAATAGCCCATCCCAGTTGTACGTTTATCCCTAACCGCGTCCTTCCCAGAACCAGTTTCCGTTTCGAGAGCCACTTCCGCGAGGAGAGGGAAGAGGGAAAGAATAGCAAATCGATCATCGCAAGAGCGAAATCTTCATTTTCACCCATAAATAGACACGTTTACGAATCGAACTCGTGATAGCGAAATAGTAGACCGGAAAACAGACAATTTGTGATCCTTGAACATAGCAACCCCGTACCTCGCCCCCCTCTAAACCACTCCCTCAAACCCCTCGTAGAGAAACAAATTTCCAACACAGAAAAATAAGACCCCAGACCCCTGTTTGCCCTGCTCCCCATAAACTAGCTCTCGATTTTGTGTTTCATAACAACAACAGATACCCATGTAATCATACCGATATTTAACAAAACTCCTAAAAGCGACAAGAACTATACTATCTCACAATAATATATCATCGCCGTGTCTGTAGTGAATTGCGCCCTACCCTACATCCATTTTCCCCCTCAGATCCCCACGACCCTGAGTGCGTCCGTCTGCAAGAGGTCACTAATGTTTTCTTTCTTTCACTTTTCCAACATGGCTGCCGTCTCCACGCGTCTCTCGCAACACACCTGATCGGCCGCGGGCATCACCGTCGATCTCCAACCAATAACGTGCAACATAAACAACACAAACAACAAAAACACACACACACACCTATAAACATATACACAAAAAAATACGCAAAATTCGATCCACCCAAAATGAATCGAATAACAAAACTGTGCACAAACATGACGAACCCGTAGGAGTACAGTGTACAGCTTACGTTCCGAGAACAGTGGCTGGACGAACGATTAAAGTTCGACGACATCGGAGGTGAGTAGGTTCCCGTGTGGAGCAACAACAACAACAACAACAAAAAAACACCAACAAAAACCAGCTCTCTGGTAGTCTCGGTAGTGGTAGTAGTGGCTTGTAAACTGTTTAACTTCCCGCCGAATGCGTGGGAGAAAATTAATTTCTCCAACACACTGTAGCGATCAGCAAACACATCTTGTGCGTTCAGAAATCCTCAGAAGGCTCTCCAAGAACCAAACAAAAAAAAGCAAAAACTCCCGCTCCCGAAAGCGAAAGAAAAATCATCCACAAACCGGTCCATCGCGCAGATTAAATTTTCGCTCTAAACGTCATAAGCGTTTCAATCATCCCTGGGCGTCCCTAGGCGAGAGAAATTAGAGCAGGCTTTGCATCACAATCCAACCCAACCAACCAACCAACCGAGGCCGATGAAGAAATAGAACGTTTAAAAAATACCACCCCGCAGTGTGTGAGTGTGTGCGTTTGTGCATCCCCGGGCTCGGCACCGAAAATCATTTTCATCGCCTTCTTCGATCGTAAATTCGATATGTTACACTCGGCTAGCTCCGGGGGTACAACTCCGTTTGATGTGGAGAGTGGCGTCCTCCGTCGGTTTGGTCGGTTGGGGATCGGGATGGTGGCAACATAATCATGTTGCCTACAGTAAGGCGCGGGCGCGGATGTTTCCACACCCCACACCCTCGTAGATCCAATCAGTCTCGGGCCCCATCCCCGGACCAGCGGTTCCGGTACTCATCCCGGAGCACCATCGATTACCGGAACAAACTTGGAAACCTCACAAACTTCACCTCGGAGCGCCAAGATTGCCGCCGAAATTCGATTACGCTTCATCGGGAACGAAGGGCGGCGCGGGCCACGACAAGAACGAACGTCCCCAAGAACGTGCCAATCAAGGGTGTTTTTTTTTTGCTTCCTCTTCTTCCTCTTCTTTCGTTCGCTCTCCTCGCACCGTCACTCTCGTCCCTTAAGCCTCGAGGGGTAGGTGGGCACGGGTGGTGGTGGTGGTACATGGGATCGGAACTTTTTACCCAACCACCCACCCCCGTTCCCCTTCCTCCGTGCGGGAAAGGCTCGAAGTTACAGCATCCTTCCGCTTTGCGGGCTTTTTTTATTATTATTATTCGACATTCGGCGAATAAAAGCGGAGGCAATCAGCGGTGTAGAAAAATCGCGAACTTTTGCGAAATATTGATATTACCACCCAGCATCACCATCCGCCATCGGGAGCGGGTTGGGAACTGATCCATCCATCCATCTCGTGTAGCTCGGAGTAGCTTCCCTTTTTCCTTTTTTTCCCCCTGTTATACTTTCCGCTAGCTCGTTTGGGACATTTCCGTTCGATTCTTTAAACATTGACACATACGTACATATGTACGCCGTACGTTTCCTAATACGTGTCCACCACGCCCCAGGCAGGCAGGCAGACCCGGGGCTCGGGGCTAACCCCACGCACGCAAAACCAGAACTCATGTTTCTTCCGCAGCGAAATCCTGAAGAAGACCCCCGAGGGGATCGTGCAAACGAAGCATCAGCAGCGGCGGTGGTAGCAACAACAAAAAAAAAAGAGACGAAGAACGCAATAATGTTGATAAAATGAGTCCCAGAAGAACCGCCACAAACGGAGCAGGGGACGAAGGTGGAGGTGCCACAGTAACAGTAAACACATGTACCCTATCCGTTTCCGGTTTCCGATGCCTTCGGCGTCCACCACGTGCGTGGGCGACCGGGGTGGGAAGAAATCAATTTAGTCTCCGGGCTTCGGCTCGTTAGGATGTGCAAGACATATAAATATAAATACACACATATATATCCGCCACAAACACACTAGCTTCCCTACACGCGCACACACACACACACGCACCTATCTTCTGGAATGGGATAAGACACCATTCCCGTTGCCGCCAACACCAACAACACCGCCTTCGCCTTCGGCCAAATGGAGGAAGTGTCAGCAGCGCTGTGTGACTCTAAAATTGAAAACTCTTCGCTCGTCGTCCGCTCGTCACTCATCGATGGGGTCGTGGCAGCAAGCACACACACAAACACACATGCACACGCACGCACATAGACACGCATGGTACGGACAGACTAATATGGGCTGGTCGACGAGGGCCATGAAACACGGATCTATCATCGGGACTCCGGTCTGATAGCAGTCTAACGCCTTCGTTCGGTCTTCGGTCAGTGTATGTCTCGAGCAAAAAAAAAAAAGGGCTGTAAAGTTTACATATCAATCATAATTTACCCACCGAAAAACCTCACCAATCATTGCGCGCATTCCCCGTCCGTCCCGCCAAGGGTCCACTACTCTACCTCCACCACAACACCACCATAGCAGCTAGCTGCAAACCGAAAGCCTTACCCGCGGACCAGCGGCACTCGGGTGGCTGTTCCGGGTTTTATGTGCTTCCGAGAGTCTTTTATAAGCTCCTCGGGGATGTTTTTCCGGCGGAGCCGACGTGACATCGAAAGGAAAACTGGATCCAAATTGATACCGCTCCGTAATCGTAACGACGCGGCGCTAGGCCAGCTAGCCGTTTGCACGCCCTAGTACCTCCGGCGCGTCCTAAGCAAACAGGGCCGTAGTGCACGTTCTTTTATGGCACGGTTTAATTCCTCTTTAAACTACTCCCGAGCGACCCATTTCCTGGGTGAAATAAAACAGAAAGAAAGGAAGATTTATCGTGCACTGAAGGCGCTTCTTAATCAGATATTCGATTGCGACCAGCCGCACCGTAAGGTTGCGAACTTTCGTCCGGAGCCGTGTTGTTTCCCTCCGGCTTGATTTTTTTCTTGTTGATGTCTATGTGTTAGGTTTTTTTTTAACTTTTCCATCGCTCAAAGCGCCACAGATAATTAATCGGAAGATAGATGTGAAAAGTTGATCGGGTCCATTCGGAAGAAAGTAACTGGCTGATATCGACTGGAGAAGGTTTTAGCAACTTTCTGTCCGGCTGCTATGACAGCTAGCGAGAGTAGTAGGCTTCGTAGTAGGCCCAGGAGAGAACTGTCAAAGTGACAGGCTACGTAAGGAAAACAAAGATAGCAACAAACGCCACTACCAAAAAGCTCCGTGACTCCACGAACACACACTCGCCCTCGCTCTCTGTCTCACGCTCGCTCTCTCTCTCTCTCTCTCACTGTTCACTTCACCCTATCTCTCTCTCTGTCTGTTCTTCCTTCGCTCTTTAATGCAGGCCGCTTAAAGTACCTTACACTGACCGAAGCAAACCGTGTGTGGATGCCTGACTTGTTCTTCTCGAACGAGAAGGAAGGTCACTTCCACAACATCATTATGCCGAACGTCTACATCCGTATCTTCCCGTACGGATCGGTACTATATAGCATACGTATTTCACTCACGTTGGCCTGCCCGATGAATCTCAAGCTGTACCCACTGGATCGTCAGGTGTGCTCGCTGCGTATGGCAAGTTGTAAGTACCGTTTCAACCTGACACACTCTTACTAACACACGCACACGACACACACACGAAAGGGGAGAAAAAAGCCCACCACACACCCTTTCGGACCCAACACCGGAGAGCGCCAACACTAACCTATCCCTCACTGTGTACACACGCCGCTGCCGCTTCTCCGCAGATGGTTGGACGACGGCCGATCTAGTGTTTCTGTGGAAGGAGGGCGACCCCGTGCAGGTGGTAAAGAACCTGCACCTGCCCCGGTTCACGCTGGAGAAGTTCTTGACCGATTACTGCAACAGTAAAACGAACACCGGTAAGCGTCGCGAAGCGTCACGCTTCGGGCACTACCGACGCGTTTGACACGCTAGTTTGACCGGGGCTGATCACCGTGCGATCATGTGCCGCGGAGTGCATACTTTCGGGCGCGACGGTGCCCCGAACGGTATGCCTCCCGAGATTAGCCCCGGCTAACTGGAATCGGTCGGTCGGTCGGTAGCCCGAAGAGATACGTCTCGACTGCACGTCGTGCTCCTTTTTCTTTCGCGACTTGACAAAAGACTCCCCGGGCCGCCTGTCACTAACGTAACGTCCGCTGTTCTGTTCTTCTTGTTCCTCTTCCTGCAAAACGGTACTCTTTGCATCGTTTCCGCGTGCGCCCTCCTCCCGCCCCCGCCCCGCAGGAGAGTACAGCTGTCTGAAGGTGGATCTGCTGTTCAAGCGCGAGTTCTCGTACTATCTGATCCAGATCTACATCCCCTGCTGCATGTTGGTCATCGTGTCCTGGGTCTCGTTCTGGCTCGATCAGGGCGCGGTACCGGCGCGGGTTTCGCTCGGCGTCACCACGCTGCTCACGATGGCAACGCAAACGTCCGGCATCAACGCCTCGCTGCCGCCCGTCTCGTACACCAAAGCCATCGACGTGTGGACCGGCGTCTGTCTGACGTTCGTGTTCGGCGCCCTGCTCGAGTTCGCGCTCGTCAACTACGCGTCACGTTCAGGTTTGCTAATTTTATTGCTCGTGTATGTGTTTCTGTGTCTGTGACTGTACCGTTTCGTTGTTTTTATTTTTCGTTTTTCTTTTGTTTTACTGTATTGTACGCGAGCCCAACAAGTAACCCTATCCTTTTCCCCCTTCCCGAACGTGTGCTTCCACGTCAGTTCCCTCGGGGTACTTGACAGCTGGCTGGCAACAGCAGTAAGCTGTCAAATGTCAATGCCATCGCTGCTTAGTAGTACACAAATCCGATATACTCCAAGGAACGCTGGTGGCAGCACCTGCTTGTACAGTTGTTGCTTTTCCTTTCTTCCGCTCCGGGCCCGCTCCAACGTTCTGTCATCTTTTGCAAATAAAATAAAAATAAACATCAATCTCTCTCCCTCCTCCTTTCCTTCCTCCTTGCTGTGCTCGCCGTCCGTACGAGGCAAACGTTTGCCGTATTTATTATAACTTTTGTTACGTTTTCGCTATCCGTAATAACCTAAATAATACAACCGTAGTTCGAACCGATTATAATGATGTCACCCGCATCTCTTTTTTCGTTTCTTTTTTCCTCTCCTCCTGCTGCTCACCGTCACTCACGTTACGTTACGTTACGGTTACGTTACGCGTCCGCTCTTTCCGTCTCGCTCGCTCTCTCACTCTCTCCGCATCGACCATTCTGTCATTTCGGCTCTGTTTTCGTTTTCTTCACGCCACACTTTCGTTCGCAAACTTTTTCCACCTTCGTTTGGCATCCGTTTTTTTCTGTTTGTCGTTACTCGCCCATTTTCATCCAATCTCACCACCACTTCTTCCACCTCCACCGTAAATCAATTACAACATGACACTTCCTATCCGCCATCTGTCAAACCGTGTACACTACACCATCCAACACCACTGTCCTGTATGGCAATTGTGATCACGTGCTCCATGTGTTCGCTGTTCTCGAACCGGCAACAATGATCGTAAAATATTTGCAATTTAAAAATATTTTCCACATCCCAATCCCAATCACTTTGCCATTACGCGCATTCTCGCTGTTCGCAATAAATAACGTTTGTTTGCCTGTTGCGCAAATGCACCTTCACGCGCGCTCGATTGTTGTCGGTTTTGGTTTTCTCTTTTCCATCCCCCAACTTTCCCCGCCAATCATGCATTCCAAACACGAACACCACCATCCCACCATTCATTTGTTTTCCCCCCATTTTGGAACACATAAATTCTTTTGCGCTTCTATATCAATCCATTCATGCTCACCAAGCGGATAGGGCAGCAGACATGCACCGTGAGAATATGAAGAAAAAACGCCGGGAAATGGAGCAAGCCAGTCTGGACGCGGCCTCGGATCTGCTGGACACCGACAGTAACGCCACCTTTGCGATGGTTCGTATCGGGCGGGCTTTGGGGGTCATTTGCTAATCGCACCCAGGGAGGGCACTAACTTTCATCCAAACCAAACCAATGTCAAAAGAAAAAAAATCGAAAAATCAACCAAACGGTGGATCCTACGTTTTGAGTGATGGGTGTCTGGGGCCTTACACAACCCCGGCTGGACCGATCTAATAGCTTACATAATGTGTACCTTCTCGACCAAACGGAACAACTTTACTCCAAGCGTAATGTCCGGTCTTGTCCGCACAACCGTGGAATATTTGCATTGTTCACAAATTTCTCGCCCTGTAACAACTTCAAATCTGACTTGGAAATGAAGGCACCGGCTTCACAACACAACACCGCACCGAAAAACTAACCATTTTGGCGAACCGGTTTTATTTTGCCGACCCATTTACGTCCATTTCCCGTAACCGTGCCGTAGTCCGACGTAGTCCGAGTAATTGCCTGCATTACAATACTTTCAGAAACCGCTCGTGCGCCATCCCGGTGATCCGCTGGCGCTGGAAAAGCTCCGCCAGTGCGAGGTGCACATGCAGGCCCCGAAGCGGCCAAACTGCTGCCGTAGCTGGCTGTCAAAGTTCCCGACCAGGTAAGCTAAGCCGTACTGGTACGTGTTCGTCATCCGCTGTCGTCCTTGGGGCCTTTCCCTTTCCAAGCCAACTTTCCCGTTCGACGCACAACCTTCCCCTTAACTGCTTCCGTAAACAATGTCTCCGATGCATCTGCCAGAGCGCGTCAAACCCGTCAAGATGGCGCATTCCGATGACGTCTGGATGCTCTTGCCCGAACGCTTTACCGGATGAAATTAACGTGTATACTTTTGTTCCGTTTCGCTATTATTCCGTTCCATTTCGAGCTATCCGTTTACGCGCGCACTCGAGAACTTTTGCGTGCTTGAGCGCAGGTCCCGACTTTTGTATGTGTGTACTTTCTCTTCTGTCAGTTGTGTTACTCGTGTTGATTTTGGTGCAATATTTTTGGTTTTACCAATGGGGTTACTAAATGGGGTACAGGTTGCATTTGTCCGCTAGCGCTACTACCAAACAGCTAGCACTTAACGCAAGTAAAACGTGCCCGCAATCGGTGTCGTAACGCGAATGATGAGCCAACCTGTAGCCTATCTACTAACCTTCGTATACTACAAACACATACTGCACATACAGCTACTACAATCACTGAAACAACAATTGCAATACAAACAAATGTTCACAAATATTGAAACACAGGAATACGAGGCCTTATGCATTGCTAAATTTTGGAATAAAAACTCTTCAACACACTATCTACACTATCTAAGAGAAGCAAACTTCGCACTGTTTGCTTCTCTTTTTGTCTTTCTATCTCTCTTGCTCCCCCTCTCTCTCTCTCTATTTTTCTCTCGCTCTCAACCGCAGTCTCTCATTTTACATTTCTGAATACCTCTCACTCGCCCTCGTGCGCCCATTCTCTTTCTCTCGCCCTCGTTCTATCGTCTTTCCTTTTCCTATCTCCATTGCCTACTAATGCTGAGCCTCCTTAGTAACAAAACACTTCACTCGGTTACTAAAACAAGCCCTTCCCCCTTTGCCTCTGGATACAGTTGAACCCGTTGAGCAAATGTGTAATAATTTGTTTATTCTTCCATATGTTAACGGCCATGAAACAAACCAATCGCAAAACGCAAACGCAAAAAAAAAAACAAACAAATAAACGAACGACTTGTTGCAAAACTTGAATCGAATAACTCCATCCCGCACACCCGACTTCTAAAGCCCCTTCAAAAAGGTGCCGTGTCTGGGACGAGGGTAACTACTTTTACTACTACCAATCTTATTTACTTATATGCTATACCTTATTCGCTATTACTAACTTACCGTACTGTTTATTTACCGCATAACCTCTGTTTTCGTTTCGTTCTGTGCTAATAAATAATATTCCTTCATCACTTACCAGACATTCGCATCGACTGCCATGTTGTGTTTGCATCGTCCATGCATAATGTTGCCCATTAGTATCGTTTCCGCTTTCCGCATACTCTGTAGCGTGTGCGCTCGATTTTCACGAGCGGTTGACAAACTGTCCAATAGACAGAAAACGGTACCCATCAATCATAAAGTCGAAAGCATCTAAATACAATTTAGCTGTGATCCATTTTATAAGTTATTACTACCAACATTGCCACCACAAATTTCGGATGCAGCACCGTAGATGCATTCGTTTTCCGCCCATGTAGCGAGCCTCGGTTTTATGATTTGTTATCATTACGAAATCGAATCGGTCATACGCTGTACAAAACTCGCATCAATCCGTAGTGCACATTTTTCCATTTTCCCCATTTGCTGTGAATATTCATCTCATCTCATGTCCGATCCATGTACGACCTGCGCAGCGCAGCGGCGTTGGAGGAGGAGAATTCTGCAAAATTTTTGGTCGTCTCTGCTGTGATTCCATACCACACCAACCATTAACTGGAGCTAGTGCTAACGTAAAGTGAGAAACTGTCACCACCACAACACACACCTCTACCACACCCACACGGACACAACATGAACAACCAAACGCGTTCATTTGTTTTAATATATTCTGATTTTCGTTCTGTTCCGTTAGTATCCTATTTCCCATGAAAGCTAAAACCTCGAATCATTCCGTCAGATCCATTTCCTCACGAATATTACTCAGCGGAGAGATCTGGCATCATATAAAATGTCGTCACAGTAAATTTGATTTATCAGCCCCAAAAGTATGCAATTGGCTAGACAAAATGTAACGCACGCAGAGTGTTCAGTAACTTCTTCCTTCCGTGAAGATAGTTGTTTAGTAATTAATCTGAGCGAAACCTTTTGAACCAATTCATTTACGGCTTGGCTGAGTAGTATTTTGACATTAGATCTGAGCAGGACATCCTACATAAACTATAACCGTCACCGTAAGCGCTCTCACTATCTCTCTTTAACTCTTTTTATCTCTATATCTCTCTATCTCTCGCTCGATAAGCATATCTCACGCAGTATATCAGTTTGGAATGCGTCGAATGAACTTTCATCATTCATCCAATTAGCCTCGAACATAATATACTCTAGATACTCTTAAACCTTGTCTTGTCTGCATTGCGTTTTCGTTACGTGGCGTGATGAACCATCTAGTCCAGCCATTAGTGACACTCAGTAGTCCTTTCGATCATGCCACGATCAGCCGCTAACTAATCACGACGTTCTCTCCTTTTTCTCTCTCTCTCTCTATCTCTATTTTTTCGCGCGTGTCGTTCTGCACGCAGACAATGCTCGCGCTCGAAGCGCATCGACGTTATCTCCCGAATAACGTTCCCGCTGGTGTTCGCCCTGTTCAACCTGGTCTACTGGAGCACCTATCTCTTCCGGGAAGAGGAGGAAGACTAAGCGCCCTCAAGGAGAGGTCCTTCCCAGCGCCACATAAATATTACCAGTACTGGTGTTAGCGGAACTCTAGTGTTGCCCCAAGCAGTAGCAAGTAGTTGCCCCGAACCCCGATCCTTCCTTCAACCGACAACCGGTCTCTCCCGCATGGGTGGAGTTTAAACAGTGGCTACATTGTCCGAACGCAGCCGCAACCAACAACCAGTACGCAGCCACTGGCAACAGCACGCGGAGGGGAAGGAAACAGCTGTCAAAACACCGAACACAACACGCACGCACGCATCCAACCGCCCCAATCAACAGCCACAAACTCTAGAACAGTAAGCTCACACGACGCGTTACAATTTCACAGCAGCACCGGTAGCAATAGGCGCAAGCTCAGTAAATCAACCAAATAGCCAGCAACAACAACAAAAAACCCGTGCATGCCCGTTTATAAGTAGCACCATAGTTCAGTTATAGCAAAGCGAACAGGATAAACACTAAAGC
>JXXB01030894.1:0-13198 GCA_000956275.1 Anopheles koliensis | reverse complement strand
GTTGCATAACACCTAGAAATCGGGCCGACTTCTCACCGAAACCGGACGATTGCCACGCAGAACGAGCAATATCCGAACCCAACCCACCCTGAAAACCGATGAAATATGCCGCGATTAACACCGCCACCGTCCTACTGTGACCTTGATCTATGAAAATCCTAGTAGGCGAAAACAATTCCCCGAAACTGGTCTAGCAGGTATTGTGCAAGCGGCAAGCGACGATTTGATCGGCAGGCGGAGGGAGATGAGTTGTTCCACGGTCAAGATAGTTTCTATTTCTTTTCGTGTTTATCTTTGTTTTATCGTCAACCGTGCGCGTGCTATGGCTTTCGGTCAGGTGGTTGAACCACGTTAGAGCATCTTCATTAGTCTACTCTTCTTCATCGATCACTTCAAATTTCCTTTTCTCTCATAGGTAACATCAGCATTCCCATATGGCGTTGTGCAGAATGTTGAAAGTGGAGGAATTTCGCCCAGTTACGCTTAGTCAGACGTGCTTCTGTTGCATCTTCAAGGACCTTGCAATAACCTGATAAGAGGAACATCAAATAAAAATACTGACTCAAATTACCAAAATTCCAAGTACAAAACCCCTGCATACCATGATTTCCGAACCGTCGCGAAAGACCAATGCAGCAGTGACGTTGAGTGGTCAGCAGCGTTCGTGAAACAGATAATTAACCCACCATTTATCACATCAACCAGCCACAGTGGCGATGCTGCAGAAAAGCAATCAAGCGGAAACCGGCTCAAATTTCGCTGCTGTTCCGCAGAAGTACCCACAACTATGACTAGGCTACGGTAAACATTTCATGACCTGGCGTCTCCACCACATGGCGAAGACCACCATATTGTTTGACTATAATGAGACACTAATTGTTGACAAACATCCAGCTTGACAGTTGAAGTGCGAGCGACACGAGCTAAATGTTCGGATATTTGTGGAAACCTCTACTAAGCGAAATGTTTGGATTGTTTTGTTTTTGTTTATATTAATATATATCTATATATGTATATATTTCGGTGAAAAAATGAAAAATGCCCGCACTCGGCGTCGCCCGCTGTGCGTATGATTTGCGAACTTAAGGTAGCACTCTTCGTCCCTGCTGCTGCTGCCGCTGCTCACCAAATAATTGCTCCGACGCGCACAACGCACAATAAATTAACAAATGTGACCATTAAACAAATAATAACAGAAATATTAATTATAAAAAAAACACAGTTGTCCAATTCTACTAGAGGCACGTTCGCGTTCGCACAGCCAGTGCAAACCAAAGGCCGACTCCCCGGATCGGGTTCCTGGTGTCACCTGGTGCCTGGTTTCCTGCCACGACGCTTGCTAACCTAGCTATTCCTATGTATCAAAGAACATCGTTATAATTTATATCGTTTTTTTATCCATGCATCTTTCATAGCTAGGCGGTATAACAGTGTCGCGTCTGTGTGTGCGTGTGCGTGTGGAAATCAAAATGCCTAAATTCCCTTTTCCCCGTCCCAATTCAAAACATAGCCTCGAAGCTAACGCACACGCACACATACGCGTATGCAAACAAGGGAGCATCGTGGCTGAACATAGCATTCTCTAGAAAACAGACAGACCTCTTCGTGATGCATTTCGCTGGAAGACAATAAATTGGTACATCGAGAACCTATCATGGTGTTTTTGTTTTTGTCTTGATCGAATTGTTATTATTTTTTGTTTAATTTGGAATATCGTATGCGCTTCCACGTAAATCTCGGCGCACCACCCAGCAGTAGAAGCATTGTTCACCAACACGCAGCTGCGCTTGCTTTATAAAAAGTAAAAACATAAAATCTATATACATTCGCGGGAATGGTTGCCTCTACTGTAGGAATGTGGTATACTGCTCGCCACCGTGTACCAGAAAACGAGTGAAGAGCGACGTGTAGCGCTGTTAGTGACAATGTTAGCGCAAAACCAAGCGATACAGTTCTATCCATTAAATCTAGCTTTTGCACTAAACTAGCTTCCGCTTCCGTGTAAAGCTGTGAACCCTCCCCGTTTGCCGCGTGGAATGATAAGCCCGGATCTTTCTGCCGTGCGATCCGAGCGAGAGCAAGAGAATAGCTATAGTTTACCGAGCGGTGGAGACGAGACTAAAAATGCTCAATTTAGACACGTGAACGAAAGAAAGCGTGAACAAGACGCGTGCTGATTTTCTTCGCATGCGTACCTGAAACCACCCATCCTTACTTTCCTGTTGAAGAAAAAAAGAAATTTGCATCTGTAGGGTAGACGCAAAGGGCGTAATTAGAAAAAACCACTTCCCTATATTGTGTGTACCTAAAACCGCCTGTTGACTAGAATTTGCGAATCGCTTCTGCATAAAAGGCATATTCTGACACGGAATGGATTGGTTTGCGAAAAGGCTTGTGTCTGTGTGGATGGCGCTGGAGCGGGAAACGTCCGGGAATCGGGCACTTTGGATGCTCCTGTTGCTACCCCGCGTCCATCGTTGCGTTCCTTGTGCTGTTCCTCTTCTAGCCCCGCTGTGATTTTTGCTAATGTGTGTATGTGTGTTTGTAGTGTGCACGCACCGGTTCACCGGCGTTCGTTTAGCGTCGCGTCTGGTGCCGGTTGTGCACCGTCAGCACCATCAACTAGCACCGATCGTACCTTGCGCAGCAGTGGAAAGGCACCGGGTTGGGTTGGGGTTCCTTCCCGGTAGAGTGCGTTATCCGCACAGTACGAGCCGAAGTCGTCCGTGTTGAGGGAAAAGATCATCGCACCGCCAAACCCGGACGCCTTGATGTACTTCGCCTTGCACTCGAGGCTCCGCTCGTCCTCGTACGAGATCCATTCGGTGCCGGCGTACATGTATGGCGAGCAGCTGTCGACGTCGTACACCTGGTGAACGTAGATGTTGTAGCGCCGGAACCAGCACACCTCGGAGTAGGAGGCGAACCCGATCGTACCGACGCGCCCGTAGTTGGAGGCGGGCGCACCGATCCGTGCGTTGAACGGGTTGACCAGCGTGAACGAGTGACCGTACGTGGGCAGCCCGAGGATCAGCTTGCTCTTCTCCAGCCCGGCCGACAGCCAGTAGTGCACGGAGCTGTTGATGTTGAGCGTACCGAGCAGAGAGTGTTCGTTCGCTCGCGGGTAGAGCGGAGCGTTGATGCCTGGAAGCAAAAGGAACAAGGTAATTCTGGACCATTTCTTCCCATTCGAACCGCAATTCACAATGCTCACCAGTCTGCGGTAGCTGCTGCGAGTAGAAATGGTAATCGTACGTCATGAGGTTGACGTAGTCGGCGTAGTTATTGATCTCGCCGACGTCGTACGCCATGTACGCGATCGTTTCTTGCGGCGCAACTGCCACGCTCAGTATGTACGTTCGATGCTCCCGCTGGTACTCGCGGCGTATCTCGTGCAGCAGTTGGGAAAAGTGCATCCGCCGCTTCCCGCCACTGTCCGGGAACTCCCAGTCGAGATCGACCCCGTCCAGATGGTACTGCTCGAGCGCAGCCTTCAGCGATTGGATGAACAGCTTGCGCGTCGCATGCGTTTCCACCATCGCCGCAAACCCACCGACACTGGCACCGCCGACCCAGAGCAGTATGCGTAGCGTCGGGTTGACGTGCCGCAGCTGTTTCGTCTGCACCAGCGCGTCACGGACATCGGCGTTGATGAACAGCGTGTTGTTGATGATTTCGATGATGCCGATGTTGAGGTGCGTGCAGAGATGCGGATCGATCTGCACCGGGAGCAGTACGTGGCGCAAGGTACGCGCCCGTCCTCCCAAACCCGAGCGTTGGGCGTCGTGCAGGGACGGCGAGGTGTAGTAGCAGACGATCTTCGGACTCGGCGGCTGGCCGTTCGTTGCCTCGCGAGAGTAGATGTAGTTACCGAACCGGGATGGGAAGATCCGCTCACTGTCCAGCTCCTTTACCTTCGGTTCGCGGTTGGACGTTCGGTCCGTTTGCCGGCCCGTGTCGTTCGTCACGCCAAAGACATTGTGCAGCTCGGGCAAGAGGGTCGAACCGTTGATGGCGTAGATGCTGCGTACGACCGAGGTATGGTTGGTGGCGCCTGCATCCTGTCGGGGCAAACTTTGCCGCAACGCTTCCTCGTACAGGACGAGCCGGTTGCGCCAGTGTGGCGAAACATCTGTAAAGCCATTCCAGAATGAAACACATCATTGAAGAAGTCAGATTTTCCTGCTCAACAACTGCTGCCCACACAGATCATACACATTACCTAGTAGAGCCGGTGGTATGATAAGATTCTGTCGATAGATCATAGTCCATGTTGCATACACGGTTAAGCTGGACATGCCACAAAGGGCGACCAGCAAGCAGCTTTGTATGTAGGTGTGTTGCCTTCTGAAATAGAAAAGAGGGTCAGTTACAGTTCAAATTTACTATTTAATTTAAGTTTAGAGAGTTTTAAATGAACCAAATTCTATAAAATGAATTCATTAAATTGGTAAATAGAACTGCAAATGTATGGTTCACAAGCCGACGAAGTTAAAAAAAACACTTCTATCTTTAACAAAACCTCTGCAATCGCGGATCGATCACCATTTAGCATAATTAACCTGATTTTCGCAACAAACTGTGTCATCATTTCACCATTAGAGGTGCAAAACTCATTGGCGGATCAATTATGTGGCGTTGTTTTTGGCGGCGTACCAAAATCTAACCGACGAAAGCATCCGATTGCAATGTTCGTGAGGTAAAATTGTGACGGTAGAGTTTTGGCAACCGGCCAGTGCGAATATTAGATAAGCGTTCTTCCCCCGACTATGCCTTACCGTAGCTTGGTGTCTTCTTTCAGAAGCTCGTACTTTCCCTGCTGCTTCGACATTTTCGCTTACGCGGTTGGTTTTCTTTCTGCAAGCGTTGATTCACAGCACACCGTTTGGTTTAGTTTTGTCCCGAAATCGTTGCTGGGTTTACGCTGTAGTAGATTCCGCCGTATTTAGCGAGTTCAGCGCGGTAAACGGCGGGTGAAGGGACCCTTCGACAAAAGCTGCATTTCGCTGTAGTTCGTCATTCGCTACACGCTCCTTGATCGGCAAGGGATCATAACGGCGGTTTGTTCCTCCTTTGATTGATACACAAACGCCAGCGACCTTAAACGATGAGAGCGAAAGCGAAATAGCGAATGAAATCCCTTGAGCATACTTAAGTTGGCACTGATTGCGAGGGCATAAGTTGTTAAATGGATTAATAAAGCCAAGCCCTCAGATAAGAGACCATTATTGACACGACGCGGGCGTTACACTGCGGAGAGTGGTCGATACAGCTGATATTATGGTAATTAATTTACGCCGTTGAGCTAATGGAAATTAATACTACGCAGAGCGTGTGCGTGTCTGGCACGGCATAGAGCAGAAGGCAAACATATTGTCGTCTGTCTCACCGTGACCGCGCATGCAACAATGTAATCCCCAATTATCACGCTGGAACCGATTTCACCAAATTATGATACACACACCCGGAACGCATTCGTTCGAATCTTATCGCAGCTGCTTCAAAAATACAACCTTCATCGATAGCTATCGTTACTTAACAAACCTATTTCTTTGCTTTGATACAAATTCTGCACAATTTCACACAAGCAGCTTTCCCCTCCGTTAGGGTGCTACTGCTACTGACGGGAAGTCGCGCAACGCAATGCAAAGGAATCCGTGCGGTAGTCGATCACGAAAATTCTCTGTGTACACAATTCTATTGTTCACCGTACATGGTACACTGGCAAACGATAACAAAGCGCTTTACCTTCTAGAGTCGGAGAAAGGGACTGCGGGTGACAGAACTTCGTAAATCTTCTGCTGAATTGCTTGTTTTGACAGCACGTTGTGTCGTCGTACCAACTCACATGTCGACTCGCGCGCGCGCGTGTGTGTGGTGTGTTTGTGTATGCTTAGCGCTTGTGTGCGTGCCAGTAAAATAGTTTGTACGAGTCTGGAATGTTTTGTTATTTTTAACATGCCTACAAATTCAAGCTGTTGTTAGAGATTACAAAAATAAATTTATAAGATTTAATAGTTGGGTTTCGCAAAAAAGACTTGCCAAATGCATACTTTATCGTGCAAATCGAATAGCTAACAGAAAATATTTCTCCTAGGCGTTTTAAATAAACCCTTAAAGTGCTGAGTTATTTATGACAGTTGCTTGCGAATAAACGCTTCATCGTTAAAGCTGATTCAGGCCGCTCCACAGAGCAAACTATCTGACAGCTACAGTCTATCGGAATAAAAAAAATTATCGGCATTCTGTCCATTTTACTAGTAAAAAAAAGACAATTGCCATGGTGTAGCCACGGTATACTGGAACTGTCATGGCGACACTGGCTCGATGACAGCAAGCCGCGTTTGACAGCAGCCGATCAAATTGTGCCACGCCAGAGCAGAGCGTTTCAACTGTGGTCGGCTTTCTTGTTGCGAAGCCGGTCTTTGCGGAACTGAATAAATCGGTGGGAGGAAAAAACAGTGCAAAACGCGATTTTCGCTCGTTGCCTTCCTGTCCTAAGTGCTGGAGCAGTCGTCAGCTGTACTGTGCTGTACTGTTCGTTTGAGTGGCCATCCCGCTCCGTACGCCTGGTTTCTTTAGTGTTTGTGTCGTCCACCGTGCCTTCCCGGAATGGTGGTGCCCTGAGGAACGATGTTCGCCCTTTTAGTTGCCGAACAATGCACCATCAAATACCAGCCCCAGTAGGCAGTAGCAACAGCAACAGCACAAGCAATCGCAATTCAGCGTCTGGCAGCGATTTTAAGGCACCTTTTGTAGTCGACTGTCTGCCTTAAGGAACAGTAGAGGAAAATTACAGGTATCGCCTAGGACGGTGGTACGATCTTTCATCCATCTAGTCAGCTAACGAAACTCAACAGCGAAGCATCATCGAAAGCAAAGAAAAGTGTTTTTTTTTTTGTGGTAAAAGACGCTGTTTAGCACACCGGTATCGAAATGGATCAAGTAACGAAGCTGCGGATGAACCTAGAGAAACAGGAGAGTCTCATAAAGCTCGCCATCCTTACGACAGCCGCCATCCTGTGTAAGTAGCCGTCCAGCGGAACCATATTCAATGCCTTCTATTAATTTGGTTGAACCGGGAACTAAATGACTTATTTAACGCTACGTGATCATTTTTATAACTACATTCATGTAACATTGTTCTGTCTTTACCTGGAAACGTGTAGTAAACAAAGTTATTGTGCGAAAATTGTAACAGTTTCTGATTCGCTTCTGTAATGTTATTATTTGAAGCTTCAAAAAAACTTAAATGTTATACATATTCATAAAACTTGTTCTTAAAATAATTAATTCATGTGCTTTTCCTCTCTTTTCCCTTCTGGCAGCTTTCTCGACGCGTCTTTTCTCGGTGCTACGGTTTGAGAGCGTCATCCACGAGTTCGATCCGTACTTCAACTACCGGACGACGAAGCATCTGGCCGAGCAAGGGTTCTACAACTTCCACAACTGGTTCGATGACCGGGCCTGGTACCCGCTCGGGCGCATCATCGGCGGCACGATCTATCCCGGGCTGATGGTAACGTCCGCCGTCCTGTACCGGCTGATGTGGCTCGCGAACATTACGGTCGACATCCGGAACGTGTGCGTGTTTCTCGCCCCGTTCTTCTCGTCGCTCACCACGATCGTGACGTACCTGCTGACGAAAGAGATCCACAGCAGCGGGGCGGGCCTGGTGGCGGGTGCGATGATCTCGATCGTGCCCGGGTACATTTCGCGCTCGGTTGCCGGTTCGTACGACAACGAGGGCATTGCGATCTTCTGCATGCTGCTGACGTACTACACGTGGATCCGGGCGGTAAAGACGGGTGCGATCCTGTGGGCCACCTTGGCCGCGCTCGCCTACTTCTACATGGTGTCGTCCTGGGGTGGCTACGTGTTTCTGATCAATCTGATACCGCTGCACGTGCTGGCGCTGATGGCAACCGGGCGCTTCACGCACCGCGTGTACATCGCATACAGTACGCTCTACACGATCGGCACGATCTTGTCGATGCAGATTTCGTTCGTCGGGTTCCAGCCGGTCCAGAGCTCGGAGCATATGCTCGCGTTCGGCGTGTTCGGGCTGTGTCAGCTGCACGCGTTCGTTGACTACGTCCGGTCGGCGGTGCCGCGGGAGCATTTCGACACGCTGTTCCAGGCGCTGATCGTCACGATCGCATCTATCGCTGCCCTGATCGGGCTCGCGCTCACCGTCACGGGGAAGATCTCACCGTGGACGGGCCGGTTCTATTCCCTGCTCGATCCGTCCTACGCGAAAAACCACATTCCGATCATCGCGTCCGTGTCCGAGCACCAGCCGACGTCCTGGTCGTCGTTCTACTTCGACCTGCAGATACTAGTATTCCTCTTCCCCGCCGGGCTGTACTTCTGCTTCGCGAAGCTTTCGGACGCGAACATCTTCATCATCCTGTACGGCGTGACCAGCATCTACTTCGCGGGCGTGATGGTGCGTCTGATGCTGGTGCTGGCACCGGTCATGTGCATCCTGTCCGGCATCGCCATCTCCCATCTGCTCACGAAGTACATTCGCAATATGGACGTGGGCGTGGGAGGTGTGGCCGGTGCTGGGGCGGGTTTGGGTGGTGCCGGGACCAGCACCGACCATGGCAGCAATCGGAAGGTGAAGGCGCGATACGAACAGCAGCAAACGTCGGTGAAGAATGAGGTCGCGATCGGGTTCGTGCTGCTCGTCACACTCCTGCTCGTAACGTATACGTTCCACTGCACGTGGGTCACGTCCGAGGCGTACAGCTCGCCGAGCATCGTGCTGAGCGCCCGCTCGCAGGACGGTGGGCGAATCATCTTCGACGACTTCCGTGAGGCGTACTACTGGCTGAAGATGAACACACCGGAGGTTCGTTATATTACGTTTGTTACGATATGGCTCTTTCTTCTCCGGCCGAACTCACAAATAGTACAAGGCGCGCGTTACTCCACCCCCCAACAACCACATGATGAAAACAGTTTAAATTTGAGCTTGACTTGCCACCGTACCGGAGGAAGACAGTTGAGTTGTTGGTGCTTCTCCAGCCATTCCTGCTTCCGACGTCTCACGGCATGCCGGTCTGATCAATGATTGTTGGCACTTTGATCGCTGACGGTAGAAGGGGAGTGTAAAAATGCGGCACCACCACCATCCCCCGTTAGTATGGTACGATGCTTTTTTATTTAATCGTCGCTTTTGTTTCCCTTTTTCGCCGTAGGATGCACGCGTTATGTCCTGGTGGGATTACGGCTATCAGATAACGGCCATGGCGAACCGCACGATCCTAGTGGACAACAATACCTGGAATAATACTCACATCTCACGCGTCGGCCAAGCGATGGCGTCCACGGAGGAGAAGGCGTACGAGATCATGAAGGAGCTGGACGTCGACTACGTCCTGGTCATCTTCGGTGGCCTCACGGGCTACTCCTCCGACGGTAAGACCTGCCGACGACCGCCGTGTAGATGATGCCTTACACTGTTCGCTCTTCCTCAGACATCAACAAGTTCCTGTGGATGGTGCGCATCGGTGGCAGCACGGACCGTGGCGCCCACATCAAGGAGATGGACTACTACGCCCCGAGCGGTGACTTCCGCATCGACAAGGAGGGTTCGCCGGTGCTGCTGAACTGTCTGATGTACAAGATGTGCTACTACCGCTTCGGCCAGGTCTACACCGAGGGTGGCAAGGCGCCCGGGTACGATCGAGTACGGGGGGCCGAAATCGGTAACAAAGACTTCGAGCTGGACGTGCTGGAGGAGGCGTACACCACCGAACACTGGCTGGTGCGAATCTACAAAGTGAAGGACCTAAGCAATCGCGGTGTCTAGTTCAGTGAATTTTCACGCGACTCTCTTTCACGCCCCAGTATGCACCTTTTCGTTTTCGACAGTCTTACTTAACATTTTCTCTCTAGCCGCTGGTGTGTCAAACCCTCACTCCAGGATGCAAAGATTTAACCATATTGTTTTCTATCCCTTCGAACTTCCCGCTAGTTACGTACGCAGCCTATCGAACAAATTGCTAACGGATTGTTTTGCACAGACAAGCCGCGTGTCTTTTCTTTATTCGTCATTCTTACATTAATTACATTGTGAATTTGTTTCCTTTTTCCATCCATTCTTTGTATGCATTTAGTGTTGAATTGTGAAGAATGCATTTATGCTTTAGTTTGACATTTAGATCTCGTAATTGCGTTTTTGTTTTTCGTCTTACTTGTAAAGCGTTCTTCCTTTTTGTTCTAAAACACACAAAAAAACATTAGCCATAACGCAATGAACTATGTCCGATCCATGCGCGCAAAGAACGGTCAGTTCTTAACAGTGGTAACGCACAGCAATAGCTAAACTAGGAATAATTATTGCCGACATTATCATTCCACACAACGCAAACCAAACACCGCAGGTCGCAAACACAAAATGCCACGCACCCACGAGAGCAATAGTAAAACAAATTCAACACCGTTGAGCACAACACGGTGCGACACAAACACATTGTATCCTTTCAGAACTTTAAAAAGAAAAACGAATAAATACATGAATAATACAATTTTACAATAACATGCTTGCGGTTTGTTTACCGGATTCTTTAGATTGTCGCTTGAGGTTCGATAAATTTGATTTTATCGGAAAGTATTTCAAAATAACGTAATTTTCTTTGCAATAAACCTTCAGTTTTTTTATTTGCATTGGAAGCCAACGGATACTGAAGGGCTGAAAGACGAACAATGAACACAAACAATAAACCAAAAATTTCTCGTAAATACCAACGTGTAACATAATTACTCCGCTTCAGTACAAAATTGTTCGAAAATGTTAAAAATGAAAATGTAATTTCACAGAGCGTCGTAAAATACCGCTTTGGCATCAACATAATCCATCCGCACATGGCGCCATCATCCGTGTTATATTTTCGTCCATGGCCTCATACACCGTCTGTCAAAATTGTGGGTCCAACCTGCCGCCCGATTGACGTTTAGAGCCCAAATGTGTCAGCTGGATGTGCACAACACTTTATCAATCCAATATCAGCACCAGATATTGTTGTTTTTGTGTCTTAGCGCAAGCTGGGGCATAGCAAAGAAAAATCACACGAGGCTCTGTGTGTGAGTGCGTTTGTGTTTGTACGTGGTCGTGTGTATTTTTGTATGCTGTTTTGTCAGCAGCAGCAACACGAGACGGAACACTCCAGCGAACGGTGGTGGAACCAAGCAAGAAGGAAAAGTGAACCTCATGGTAGCTTTTTCGCAGTGAAACCGAAACGCGACGCGAAAGTAACGACGAGGTTGTTAGCATAATTAATGCCACCACCCACATCACCCACCCGATGCGCTGACGCTTGATTGACTCTTTCTCTCTTCTTCTTCCGCTGCAGACGACACAGCAACACGGTCTCGCAGCCCGAAAGTGGCCGGATAGTGGGCAATATTGACCGTCCCGGCACCGGACTAAAGTCGTCATGTTTATGTAATTTTGGTACAATTGCGTTTCAGAGGTGCACTTCAGGGACGGGACGCGTCTGATCTGCGGATAAACGCTTCTTTGGCTGCCCTTTCCCGTGTTCGGTTTCGTATCACCTTGCTGCCGACGACGGTGGAGCGGGGAAACGATGCGGGAGAAACTATAAACGGCTCACGAACACGAACGACGAGCAGATAGTACGAGAAAGAGAGCGAGATACAACACTGCTGGAAGTGCAAACACGGCGCGAGTGCGTTTGTGATAAGCCAAAAATTTAAGCTCCGCTGTGAACGCCTTCCGGAAAGGTCGGTTCAAAGGGCTTCTGCTGTAACAGCTGCAGCTGCCGCTACTGCTTGCACGAAACAACAACGACCTAACCAGCGGCTAGACTCCGTTCCGACAATATGAAACTAGCGTCGAGCTGTGCGTAGAAGCCCGTTCGTCAACAATCAACACCAAGCGAAGTTTTTTGCACGCAACAAAAGTCATCTATAAAGGGCGATCCAACAACTCCGATAGGCGCTGGTTCGCAACGCAACGCCACAATGGTAGAACCGATGTTCGATTATCAATTCCGGCACATTCTCATCGGCGACAGCACGGTCGGGAAGTCGTCACTGCTAAAATACTTTACCGATGGAAAATTCGCCGAGGTACGTACCGAACCATAATCATCACACACTTGCACGGCACAAGGACACCCGGTTCCGATCGGATAGATCATATTTGCGCAGTAGGGCATGATCGAAGATGAACATACGGTAGAACTGTGTCAAGCTATTTGCGTTGTTAGATAGGTTTTTTTTTCTTCTTCAAACGCTCACTAGTTTGTGCAGCGATATTTTAGAATGCAGGAAGTATAATTTGCTTGCGTTGCTAACACAAATACTGTAAACATTGTAAACACAAATTGAAACATATTTTTAACTAACCCGTAGCTGTCGGACCCGACGGTCGGTGTCGACTTCTTTGCCCACTTGATCGAGGTGACGGATGGGACGCGAATCAAGCTGCAGTTGTGGGACACGGCCGGCCAGGAGCGGTTCCGGTCGATCACCAAGTCGTACTACCGGAACTCGGTCGGCGTTCTGCTCGTGTACGACATCACAAATCACGCGAGCTTCGAGCACATCCCGCTCTGGATGATGGAAGCGAAGCGGCACATCGAACCGCATCGGCCGGTGTTCGCACTCGTTGGCTGCAAGCTCGATCTCGTCACGAGTGGAGCGCAGCAGCGCGAGGTTAGCCTGGAGGAGGCGCGCACGTTCGCCGACCAGCACGGGCTAATCTTCGTCGAGACGTCCGCCCGGTCCGGGATGAACGTACGCGAGGCGTTCGCGCTCGTCACGCAGGAGGTGTACAACAGGATCAAGAACGGCGAGTACAAGGTCGAGGACGGATGGGATGGTATCAAGAAGGGCTTCATGCGACCGAACAATCTCGACTTCAATCTGGTCGTCGCGGAATCGGCACGAAGTACGTGCTGTTAGGGGACGGTAGGGTAGTTGGGCGAAGGGGAGGAGGAGAGGTAGTGGGATAAATAATACTTTCCAACGTTAAGACACACATACACATACATGCATAGTCACACACACACTATATATATATTAAAGACACCCGAGAAACCCAACCCAACACGAAGTGAAGTAAAACACAGGAAAAGTAACATAGAAAAGTGTCTCGAACACGTTAAGAGTTAGGCATCGGCGGTTTTTTCTTTCTCTTTCTTTTTTTTCTCTCTCTCTCTCT
>JXXB01030890.1:0-12344 GCA_000956275.1 Anopheles koliensis | reverse complement strand
CGCTCGCGCAATTCGAGCTGCCTATCTTCGTCGGCATCTCTTTCGCGCGTTGTGCCAAATCGGCTTCACTATGGGGCTTCGGTCCGTTTCGGGGCCAAATTCGGGGCATGCATGCATGGCCAGTGTGCGCCAAATTGTGCAGTGATTTTGGAAGTGAATTTGTGGGTTAGCATAAACACATTTCTCTGGAGGGTATCTGATTTTATTTGAAAAATTGAGCTGCTTTGATACTAAAGCCGTGACAGGGTAAGCCGTTGTGTTTATTGCCGACTGCATTATTGGTATTCATCCAGTGGATTACATTCTTGAATCCTTTCACTTTTAACTCATACCGTGGAAGTACAAAATTATATTCTTCATATTCTTTATTAACAATTCTGTAATGCAATACATGCGCTGGCGATCACGGATCGTCACAATGCCCCCTAACAGCTGGTTCATCCTCAGGTGACGGAAAAGTTCCCGAACATAAATTAAAATGCGCCAATTCCGACGGCATTCCACCATACTGCCAACTTCAGCGGATGCCCAAAACGCCCCCGGCTCCAAAAATTGTCAAAACGATCCACAGCAAAGAAGCTAATTTTAATGTTCATTCGTTCATTCGTTCTGTCGTCAGTGTGGTTTAACCAGTGGGAACAGCTTTCCTTGTCCAATTACATGCCGTTCTGACCGTTACAAATACTTCCAAGTTCAAGCAACTTGCAACATCGCACGATCATGCCGCATTGTTTACCACACCAGCCCTTAAAGGATGGCAATAACTTGCTCGATTGTGCTTTGAGCGCAAATTATTCTTGCACCAGCAGAGCTGATAAGGTAACGCGAGTAATGAAAATAACTTAAAACAAACGACCAGGCTCATGCCGAGTTAACTAAGGGAGCTACATACCGGTTGCAAAGCGGAGTGATTTCCATGCTCCACTTACATTAATTATTTTATGTTTGTTACCACCCCTTTCCTCCTTCCGTACAGAATGACGAGGAAAACAGCGTGCGAAGTCAAAAGAAAACGTTTCGCCAATTTCGATCAAGCCAGCGGAGAGTCGTTCGCCTTGGTCTAGCCTTTTCTGCTATCAGGAAGACCTTAATTCGGCATGAAAATAGAACCAAAGAGTTGTGCGTTCAATCGTGACCAAATGCGCATGCGTTGCGATCGTATGTGTACTAACCATTCACACCAAACACGGTCCGGGCAAAACATAGAGCGGGTTGCCCGGGAAAGCGGGAAAACAATTACACCCATGAGAACCGGTATAGTTCAACCTAACGCGAGGTAAGTTATGGGAACAAATTTTTCAATCCCACAACAAGCACTCCAAAATACAGCAATTTGTTGCTGCAACCAGTCAGCTTACACCACCGCCAGGAGTAGTTAGGATGCAATTTATCAAACCGCGTCCTGCTGAACCCGTCCCGTACAAAGTTTCACTGACAAAAAATCAAACTTTTTACACACGTAAGAACGCGCGCCAGATATACAACAAAAAAAAAACATCAGCGTAATCGTGCTAACATGAACATTTTGAATTTTCACACCAACAAGGCTGTGTTCAGGAAAATCCCGATCTTCTGCCTCCCGAATGTCAGCGCAGTGCGCTGGTTCGAATTTCACGCGCAACATAAAACAAACGGTCTACGGGGCTCGGCATTTCCTTGCTAAGTCCGTTTTCCTGCGGGACTTTCTTCGGGTATTTCAGAAAACACAGCGCAAGGACACACTTTTAAAAAAACACACAACCACCCGAGGAACTGTGGAATACACCCGGTACGGTAGGATTATTCACACGCACGCAGTGGAAGGATAACCAATGAAATATTTACGAGTCAAATTGGGCGGCCAGCGACAAGTGTTCTTCGTGTATTCTTCCGAGCGCAGGCGCATGGCAACTGGATTCGTTCGTTCGAGCACCTTCCGTCAGGACGAAAGATTTATTTCCCCGGGAAGTGATAATTTTCTGGTTGAATTACGCTGCGTTGGAAGAGTTTTTCACAAGTATCCATCCTCTGGTCGGGTGCGTTGATACGCACTCACCAGAGCACGTGTGTCCGACACTGGTTTGCGCATAATTGGCCGTAAAACGTGTAACGTTCTCTAGCGAGCTTACAGTTTTTACTGACTTCTCGCGGTGCGACAATAAAACCAGTTTTACCACCGCCGTCGGTCCCCAAATCGACCATTTAAAATGGCCACTTGAGCGGACGCACTTAACCAGTGCGGAAAAAAACTAGAGAAAGTTCTTAACCAATTTGACGTTCTAACTCCCGTGATACGCCTCCCGATCGAATGTGACAAACGCATTATTTATGACGGGCCACTAGGTCAAGAACATCCGTCGCTCAAAAACACATAAAAAGCATTCTCACATTTCAAAATAAAAAAGCTCCTCTTTGCTACACTGCAACCGCCTGCGCAACAGCGGAAAGACGCAGTAACGCACGAGTGCACGGGTGATGTCAGAGCATTTTATGCATTTTCAGAAATGTGCAACTGCGTCCGAAATTTAGCGTCTGGATTTTGTCTCCTAGACAATGTCGGCACGGTTTTACTGCTGAATTTCTAATGAGCGAGCAAAGCAGGCACAGCAGACGCGCTGCTTCCGTGTCGATATGCGTCATTTACGCGGTCAAAACAAATAAAAAAAAGTAAACACAACGTGTTTCCTGCAGAAAATTAATGAGCGGGAAGATGCACCGTTCGGGTGTTTTTATATGTGTATGTTTATATTTTTTTTTCAATCCCATGCACCAGCATAATCTAAAAGAGTTGTGAGTACAGTCCCGTAGGAATATAATCTCGCCTTCGCCGCTATCACTAATGAGCCAGTGATAAGACGCAAAAGATTTACGATCTTTCACAGATACGAACAGATCGGTCACAGCTATGCTGAGCAGTGCGTGAAGAAAAAGGAACCCCAAGACAATCAGGTTAGGTTTATTGAACGGCCTTATCATGCGATGAACATATTCCCATCGATGTTTAACATGACCGTTACGATTGCTTCACTAATTAAGATCTACCATATCAAATGACAGATGAAAAATCACGCACTCTATTTTTCCTACGTTTAGTTGTATTTCCGATTCTATACAGAAAAAGTGTGCCGCAAATACTTGCAGTTTTCATGGTTACAATCATGTTTCGACTCGTCTTCAGCTCGTGTACCCTTGACCATGATGACTCATGGACCAAGAAGATAGCAAGTTTGAACCTTTATCACCCAATCATCCTCTCTGTAGAGAGCTTTTGTTTCGGCAAACCCAAAACGGTGCTCGCTCGGCAGGTCATACGTATGTCCTGCCTTCAGAGCCTAGAGAATTCTCCGCCTGAGTCATACTGCTCGCTTTCTTCCAAATGTTTCATTTCTGATAAAAACCCGAATGCACGAAATCTGGGAAAATACAAAGAAGTAAGCTATTGTGAAGGTGATAAGCTAGAAAAAGGGCTGCGAATGTGCGGCCTAGCTCGTGGTCGTTTTTTTTTTTTACATCTGGAACAAGCTGTAATATTATTGATTCTTTTGGGGGGGCGTAAACAGCCGGCTCGATACGAGCGATTGGCAAGCGCCCTTTTCCGCAGAGACTCGAGTTTCATCTGTGTGTGCGGTTTGCCACGAAATTTATCACTTCCCATTTGCATAGCGCAGATCGTTTGGTGTCCCGCTGGTTGTACCACCCATCAAATCAAGCAACCAAACGTCACCGTCCGTCGTCCACGTCGGAACACTGGGCGTATCACGTTTCGAGCTCGTCTGGTTGCGATGCGCCAGGATCATGGCCCGCTGCTGTGCAGCGTACCGAAGCGCCTTCAGCCACGAAACAACAGCTAGAAGTTCACGATCGTCCCTTTTCGCCCCTTATCGCGTGTTTCGTTTTGCATTCGTTTCTACTTCCAGCGCTCAACATTTGCTACTGCCGGGCCTTGGCCGATGCGGTCTATTTGAATAATCCGCAGAACCGATGTTTTGGCAACTGAAGGAATCCACTTCCTTCCTATTTTTCCGGCGTGCTACCAGCAGTTGGTGCCACAGATGACATTTACGATGGGTTATAAATCACTCAAGCTATCCGGTCCGGTGATTATTATGCTTCCCAATCACAGTTGCATGATCATTATAGGTGTGAATTTTGTAAAATTAAAAAGGTCGCCTTTTCGTACTTAGCATACTGTTAGCTTTGCGAAAGAGTGATGATGACGTTTCATTTTTCCACGTATATTTCACACTATTCCCTTTTTTTACTATGGCATCACAATTCTTACTATCAAAGGTTCCGCTTTTTGAACCTTGTTCAAACCATTGTGCTTAATGTTTGCTTTATATTTGATACTTTCGCTTAGATGCCACACATGGTTTGGATGGTTTTGAGAATCCTGAAGTACGCTCCTCTCATCCCTAAGAACCCACTTGAAGGGTGTTTATTTCAACGGCCTTAGAAATCCTCCGACGGCTTTCGACGGAGTTGTGTATTCCGAAGTTTTTATGCGTGCGACATTGTTTATCCTCCCAACGCATCTTGGCGTTTGTATATTCTTTTTTAAATTTTCCTTCGTATGTGACACGTGGCATAACTTTTCTAACAGTGTGCGACAAAACGTTGTATTTAAAAAATAAGCAAAGCCTTCGGATATTCTACAATTCAGAAAAACCCCATTAGCAATGGCCAGAAATCAGTTGCAACACGAAATCTAAATCAAAGCCACTTTGTGGTACTTATGACGAAATTGTTCTTCCCGAAAAACAAACGCTAACGTTTGACCCGAACCCAGTTGGCACGTGGAACGAATGGGACAGCAAAAACAGGAAGTTACTGACGGGTAATGTGCATCGCCTGTTTTTGTGCTTTGCATTCTTCCAATTCTCCCTTTCCGGTCGGGAACGCAATGCCAGCGTCATCCGCCCGGGCCCAAGGAATGTTTCCTTGATTTTATTGCCCATTTATTGCAACTATTTGCGTGAGACCACCAACATAATCCATACGGACACGACTAGCAGCTCATACGTATTGGTTCACGTTAATGGAGTTTGTAAAAAAAAAAACACATGCACGAAAAGAGCTTTCAGTCCAAGCTAAGAAATGGACTACAAATATCCACGTATCCTATTCGAAGGAGCGCGCTCTCTTTCCTTCTTTCTCTACCTGAGCCAAATCATAAAACGTTCGCTTTGTGCCACTCGTCCTGGTGAAAGAGGGATCAAGTTTGGATTCTTCCGAAAAGTAAACAACAATCCCCGGCAATGGCATATTCCAACTATGCTTGGTTAGGATTGTTAGGTGTTTGTTTGTTTAAAAGTGCAAATTAGCGCCCAAATTGTATCGTGTCTTCAGAATCAGCTTTTCATCGAAGTACAAACAAAGGTGGTATAGCCTTAGGTCTATTAACTTCCAACGCTTTCTCCTATGCTAATTGCTCTGTGACAGCCGTTTTCCTGATCGGGACCAGAACTGAATAGAAACTCTCTATTAAAAGGACGCGATCGGAAGAACATCACGCCTGTTCACTGGACTAGACTTTCATCCTATGCAAAAACTGAAGCATCACATTTGGCTTCGGAAGTTGTCCAACCTCGTGATCCGTCGGACGAGCGGTAAAGCAGGCTTTAGAGAGAAAAAAACATCTCAGCACAGCATCATCGGTTTTTGCTTTCATATGTTGCAACGTCTTCACTCGCTCGCGTCGCTTAAAAGCGCATTACACTTTTATGGCTCGACCCAGCGACGGCTTTGCGTCGTCGACGTCGTTCAACGCAACTCTTCCGCTAGAGACCTGCCCCTGCCTGAGTGTTCGGATCGTCGCTGGACAAGCGTGTCTCGTTGCTTCCCGCGGCCGTGCAAAAGTACGAAACGAAACGAAAACATACCGAACGCTCAGAACACCGTGACGGTCATTCGATGGTTTACGACTCGCACATGGGCGACTCCCGAAGGGGAAGAAACACACGTTTCGCGGCACCGTGGGACGTTGCGGACGCATCGGTAGCCAACTTGCTTACGGTCAATAGTTTTCATAAACATCGGCGAAAACCGAAGTGTTTGTAGCCTGTGCTGAACTTTTCCGATTCGTCACGCCGCCGACAGAGCGTTGCCAATTGCGCACACAAAGCGATTCTAATTGTTGCCCTGCAAAACACATCGTTGCACTAGTGCGGCTGCTTGCCACCAGTAGATGGCAAGTGGTACAACTGGCTTTTTTCAAACCGAGCACGAACCGGCGAGAGTTGAGAAGAATCTAGAGAGCTCTAAGCAAAATAAACTTGCAGCATTTCACACAAATACTAGCTAAATATTTTTTAAAAAAAGTACACCACTTGTCTAAGCTAAAGCTTCTCCAAAACAATGGCCCAAAACTTGAGCACCTAACCTTCCCGACGGGAAATATCGTTCAAATCGATCGATCAATGTTCACACTAACACTCGCCACCGATCGAAGATCCTGGACGGGCATGGTGTACCCGGCTAAAACAGCACGGCACCCGGCCGGTACTGTGGCTCGGACCACGATGTGATCGTCACTGGTCACCGGTGGCGTTTCGGTACGGTCGGCAGTCAATCGCTGATATCGCAACCCGCGTGTGTTATCAGGGACGCTCGGTCGCATAATCAGAGGAATTCCCTTTTTGCCGAGATACGACCGGTCCGTCATCGAGGGCGAGGAGGTGCAACAAAACAAAACGTTCGATAACAGAATCCGCGGCGAGCACCGAATGAAACTACAACACCAACGGCGGCGGTGAATACTATCAAATTTGCACTATCGTACTACCACTACCACTATTAACCTTTTTACGTACCATAGCAATCCTTTCCCGGCATGTTTTTTTTATCGCCACTAGAGGGCAGCAGGTCGTTTTTCGGGAACGGCCGGTAGCACTAGAACCCCCGGAGTCGGTAGTGTAAACACGCGAGTCTTCTGGTGCTGGCACCGAGCTGGCACACTACGGATACCTGCACGCACACAGAGCACGGGGCAGGATGGGTGTCGTCAGCTATCGGCAAACTTCCGATCACAGGTGCGCTAAAAGTATCGATCTCACTCGCTAATACACTGGCACTGGTCGCATCGTTACTCCTTGTCTTGTGTCTGCTTCGATCCTCGTCGGGACGGGCAGGATTCGTTACGCGAACCAAGCACCAAAGCCGCCGGCCGGGTTCGGTTGCACTGGAAAGCCGGACTTGAGCGAACAGCAAACGTCGGACGACGTCGACGGCGTGTGCGCACTAATCGTTCAAACTGAACTGATCAACACGACTGCTGTGTTCATCTACGGCCCGCGCCTTTCGAGGCACAACAGCGACGACCGCGAACGGAACGACTACAACGACTACGACGAATCGCGTACGGTCGCAGTGCGCGCGTATGCTGCCCCAATCTGACCCTTACGCCTCCCTTGCGCCAGCCTGCACACGTCGACCGACGGACGGCAGGAGAAATTTTTTTCCATCCGAGAATCTGCTGCGGTACAGGATGCAGATGTGTGGAGTCCAAGGGGGAAAAGGGGAACCGGGGGAGACCTGGACTTGGGGCGGAGACAGACGAAACCGAACTGGTAGACAAGCAAACGCAGAGAGCCCCAGAACACCGAACTCCGCACCGAGACTTCGCAGACGTGTCGGTGGTTGAAGGACATCCTTGCATTTCAAGGCGAAATATCAACACGAGAAGGTATAGCGTTTATTCGAGAACGATTCTAGCGCTTACATGTTTGCAGGGTAAATGAAGTTTCAATACAGAAGAAGTTCAATACCGGGTTCCACCATGAAATGATTAAAATGTGTTTGTTTTTTTTCCCCCTAAGGAGTCTCCGTGTGGTGGATGAGTAATGGCGTACAATTAGAAGCTGAAAAAAAACACCCGAATTATAATCGAATATGTATTCAAGCATGTTGATAACGCATTAATGGTCTCATATTTCGACATCCTCGAGCGCGTGTTTTCGTGTTTTCATTCCTTTCGAACGAACCATCCTTCGTAGTTTAGTTTTGTTTTTTTTCCTATTCGATCTTCTCTACTCCGACCTTTTCTTAAACCTACAGCTATCACTGCGCCGGTTCGGATCGTTGGTATATTTAAACACAAAATCCCAAACACTCGGCTCTGCTACGACGTGGCCAATTAAAGCTATGGGTACCGCTTCAATCGCAGTAACCGGTGTATGTTGTTCACAAGGCGGTGGTCATTAAGATAGTGGTAAACCAATACGGTCCAGTACCGAGAATGGACGCATTTTTTTGCCTCCAAATTTTCAAATGCCCTCCACAACAGAGAGAGAGTCTAAAAAACATAAATTCGGCGCACAATTCAAGTGTGAGTTTGTTCAGAAAAATTTCGTTCAAATTTTGCTCGTTCGTACTTTCTAACCGATTTTTACGAGCGTATCAAGGGATTAACTAAAAATGTATAGCCTTGATGGAGCATACAAACGGGACGTAATAAGAGCACCATTAGATGTACAGGTATCTTTACAACATAATGATTGACACATGAATACTTGTCTTGGCATTGATTATCAATCAACTAGACAAAACGAGCAGACAATTACTATATATGCTATGTTCCCCGACTTTTTTATAGAGTATCAACTGATAGCGCACAACCAGGTACGATAAGCTATCAGTTGCATAACGCGTAACACCTCTTCCATTCCGCGATAATCGTCAAACGTTTGAACTTGAACCTTGGCTTGCTAGTACACACCTTGATAATGTGTGCGCCTGGAAAAGCTGCTGTCTTGGGTGTAAGTGATCGCGGTTGACAGATCGATAACAACAGCGCGGGCAGAGTTGGCGAACACCCCTTTTCCGCGCGTCCCGCGAAGGAATCGCACGTCATCGAGCAGCTGATGATAGCCGACATTCCTGGTTTGATACCGCGAGGCACGGCCCTATCGGCTATGCGCCAGTCGGTGCATCTCCCCAGCGAGCGTCACCAAAGACGGCAAAACCGACCTACCGGCGATGGCTGATTAGTACACCCGGGCGGGTGTATATGTGTAGCGTGTGCCAGCTGTACGAGATGGACCGACGTCATGTCGGGGACGAGCGAAAGGGAAAAGCGGCCGCGTGCAACTGACTGATAAGATAAAATTTTAATTTACAAACTAATTTGATAGTACCGCTCAATTCAACCAGTTATCAACAGAGCCAGTTTTGTCGGCAGCTCTTGTGCAGTTCAGTCTTGCGCCGTTCGCAGAAACGGCAGGATCTGGAGCCGAGCTAGAAGGGATTCGGAACCGAGACCCCGTTCCCCAGGCAACCATCAACGATGGCAACCCCCAAGGATAGCGGTGTGAATGTGCGGCAAACGAGAAAAGATGATTTGCCGGAAGTGATTGCAATGATACGGGTAAGTTTGTTGACTACGATCAAACCGATGAGGCAGTAACGAGGATAGCATCACTTGCCTCGACAGGAGCTAGCAGAATTCGAGCAGATGCCTGAAGGTCCCCAGCTCACCGTCGACGACTTGATACGAGACGGTGGCTTCGATGATCAACAGCGACGACAAGCGGACGGTGCTCCAGTGTTTCATAGCTTTGTGCTGGAAGCTTCAATCGACCCGGAGGGTAACGTTAATCACGAACGGTCCACGTCAATGCGGTCGGTCGATCCGGCAAGCACAAGACCTCTAACCCGGTAAGACATTATTTATAAATAAGCAGTGCGCAATATTCACTCGTCTGGTGGTTTAATTTCATTCGTTCAATGCATAACTGGCATGGCCCGGGCAGTGTGTCTGTGTGTGTATGTCCGTGTGGGTAGCGGAAGGGAGTCACAGCCTCCTCTTTTTCATAAAGTCCCAAGCAAGAGCTCGCGGAACTTCACTGCTCGCTTGAGGAATGATGCTGCTGGTTTCATGTTCTGCTAGCTGCTACTGATAAGAGCGTTCCAAACACGTTCTCCTCCGCTTTCCTCCCAGGCACGGAAGGAGCTCGTTCCGATGCCCACAGAGATGTCATATAGCTGGGCAGTGGTGTTTTGATTTCAAATAATCATAGCGTTCCTCGCTCTGCGTATTCCCCCAGCTGAGGCTGAGATACGTCTCACCCAGCTCGGTTGTGTCCTATCAGTTGGGCTTTGTTTATTTTCTATTTTTCCTTACCCGCACCGCGATCACTGCTGTGCTACAGAACCTTCGATCCTGTCGCCGAACCTAGACACGGCTGACCGGGATGTTGAGTTGTGACGCTTGCACAGAAGTCTCGATACCCCAATGCTCCTATGTACACAATCGCACCACCATCATGTGCTCGATGTTTGCGCACAGCGCCGTTGCACCCACCGCACCAGGCCTGCTAGGCCGTCGATGGCAGCCTGGAAACCGCACAGCTGAAGATAATAGACGGCTGGAAAAGGCGTGAGAGAAAGTAAGAGACGCAGTGAGCAGAGAGCATTGAGAGGGTTGCATTTCTTATCTTATCATTAAACATATTTAACCGCGATTCTTCCCACCCATTATTCCTTTTGCCCACATAATGATTAGTCTTCTTGTTAGCCGACGCAAGTATCGATGAACCGACGCGACGTAATAATTTGAAAGAATGTCAATCATAGCCATTGACTCGTTTCAATCGGTGGTTGGCGACAGGCATTAAATAATAATTGATATGATTTCCACTCTTCGTACGCGTCTTACATAGGAAGGGAACTTAAAATTTTACAGGCCATTTCATGATTTTGTTCTTTCTTCATTGCTCTTAGGAAACTGATCGGTTACGCGATCTGCTACTACTCGTACTCCACATGGCAGGGAAAATCTCTAGCACTAGAGGACATTTACATTCGTCCAGCTTACCGTGGCAATGGATATGGTGAGCTATTTTTTCGTGCATTGGCTCAACATGCACGGGATACGCGATGTTCGAGACTTGATTTTCACGTGCTAAACTGGAACCCGGCCACCAAGTTCTATCGCCGCATGGGTGCAGTGGATCTGACCGAAGCTGAAAGCTGGCATTTTTATCGGATGCAAAAAGATGCTATTGATCGATTGGTGGCCAATTGATAAAAAAATGTTAAGGTTGCTAAGATTACGGTGAATATTCTGGTCATTTATTACAATGTATTTACTTCGACTAGCAGCAGCTTTGTTTCAGAGCTCAGTGGTTCTTTAGCAAAGCGAACGTACGCCATCATAAATTCAGTATCAATAATATGTCTATGTATGTTTTTAATATAGTTAAACAACCTTTACTGATACATCTATTTCTCGAAACAAACACGTCCATCGTAAGTATCGAAAGATGTTGCAGCGCGTTCTAAGCGCGTTCACCTACAGTTAATTATGGTGTTGATTGTTGAATCGGGGAAATCAAGGATTTCGCATGCTCTAGCATAAGCTGACACTTATTTTCTGCTTCCTTCAACATAAGAATATTACCAACCAAGTTCACCATATACACAAGCACCACCATGAACATGGAAGAATTGTACAAACAATTGAACAACCCACTCGGAAGAGGTTTGCTGCATCTCAACCGTCCACATAATCCCATAAAGCCATGCATGAACTGAAAAGAAGTAATCAAATCATAGTTTATATTATCGCAGTTTAGCATCGCATCACATAATCATGTTAACCGTTTGTACTCACCAGCAAAACGAGCGATAATCCGAACAATCCTAGCAACAAATAATACAACCATCCTAAACCGGGCCCAACCTTAAGAATGTAGCATATTTGGCAAAAGTTTATCGTAATGAGCGTCATATCAAACATGCTCTGCACAAACATATTTCCCTGGGGGCTCTTCTGCTTGATTTCATCGTTGCGCGCTAACGGATCCTTGGACTAAATAAACCGCCTTGTGATCAGTCAGCTTTATTCCACCACAAAGATGAATAATAATGTACATCTCACCTCAGGTGTTGCGGCCAGTTCCATTTGAGGTACCGTACGGTAGGCTTCCGTGTTCCAATCACTATCCATTACCTTGCTGCTACTCATTTACCACGCCCAAGACACGATTCACACTGTGCTTTTTATGTAACTGTGACTTTTGTTCGTTGGTTTGCTTTCAGTACCACCGAACTGCAACTTGTGTTCTTATCGTCGTACTTATCGGTGTTGATTAGAAAGATAATTGATAGCAACAAGGTAGACAATATGAAGTAAAGCTTTACTAGTGCCAAATATCAACACGGCGTTGTAAAAATCGAAAAAGAAATATTAAAAAAATAAAATAATTAGTTTATTCATCAATATTATATAAAGAGAAGAAAAACCTTTGCAGTTGCTCGGTGGTCTAGTGGTAGCAGCGCCGGTCTTTCACACCACAGGACCGGTGCCATGATTCCGTTCGATCCACCTCCCCCTAGCCAAGAGCCAGCCAGGGTGTTAAAATCTG
>JXXB01030872.1:0-17468 GCA_000956275.1 Anopheles koliensis | reverse complement strand
TCTTTCAGGATGGCCGAAGTTTCATCATCCAAAATCAGGCTCAGTTCGCCAAGGAACTGTTGCCGCTCAACTATAAACATAATAACATGGCCAGCTTCATTAGGCAGCTGAATATGTGTAAGTACAACTGCTCGAAGCGACGAATAAATGCGAGTGTTTTAGTGCCATAAATAGATGTCTATGATGGTGTTTGTTGTTATTCGTGTAACCGTCCTGTGAACGATTCACTGAACATCCTTCTCTTTCTTGCACTTTATCCAGATGGTTTCCACAAAATCACCTCCATTGACAATGGTGGGCTGCGGTTCGATAAGGACGAGATGGAGTTCACCCATCCCTGTTTCCAAAAGGATCATCCGTACCTGTTGGAGCACATCAAGCGCAAGATCGCTACATCGAAGCAGCAGCAACTGCAGGCGCAACAGCAGGCCGATGACAAGAGTGCCCTGAAGCTGGAGGCCGTCAGCCGGGTGCTGAGCGAGGTGAAAAACATGCGCGGTCGGCAAGATTCGCTCGATTCCCGCTTTCAAACGATGAAGCAGGAGAATGAGGCGCTTTGGCGCGAAATCGCCATCCTGCGCCAGAAGCACCACAAACAACAGCAGATTGTCAACAAGGTAAGGAACGAAAAAATAAAATTTTCGTGTCTTTTCATTTTTTCGAGTACGTGGCAGGGAATGCTGTCTATTTATGCAACGGCGCTGGGTGATTTTATTGGGAGTAAAATGATGTGCTACGTCGGTGGGATACACCGCCACATCGTTGTTGCCGTTGTTGCAGCTGCGGCGAGAGGGCACTGCTAGGCATGCCAAATTTGAATATTTTAATTTTATGTTGATATTATCACCCTCTCATTTCGTGTTGCATTTATTTATCTTTTTTTGTTGTTGAGAATGAATTGGCAACGGTGAAAGGATTAGTATTTGAGCGGAAGATGCTGCTGCTGTGGAGGTGGGAAAGAAATCTTGTGTTTTTCTTGATATATTAATGTAAGTTATTTATTTATTCGCCGCTCGATGTCACTATCTTCACGGATCCGGTGGTTTACGGTGATGGCTTTCAACCACTCGATCGCACCCGTTTGGTTTCAGTAAGCCAAAGGGTGTATAATTTTTGAACGTATTTTTCTTTAGTCTAGCAGGCAAAACTTGTGGGATCTGTTTTCAAAATCACATACTTCTTGTTGGCGCTGTAGTCGATTTTGCAATCCAAATTGGTCGCATTGACCGTTTTGTGGAACAAAAATTACAACAACAAAAAAGTTCAAACCCCTTCCCCCTTCACGTTCGTATATTATTTCTGATTCACTACACCGTCGCCTAGCGACGAATCGTATTTGCCGGACCACAGAGAGTGTGTGTACACTGCTATTTTGCGGCAGATAATGTTTCTCTGAGATTCTGTGCTCCCAATCGGGTTCAATTGGTTGGTGCGTTCGGGTTCGATTGCTTCACGGACAAGATTACTATCGGTACTGAAAGTTATTGTGACTAAGAAAAAAAAGAATTTAATCAAAAGTAATACGAGATAACCTTTATGCGTTGGGATGATGTCGTTTGTCTAGGATTCGAATGTCACTTGAGGTCAAATTGTAGAGAATCAACTTTCAAGAACTTGAAAATAGTTGTTACACAACATTGATTGGCATATCACGTTTTCTTGCTATTATGAGTTAAATCTGAATCCAAAATATGTACCAACATCTTTCGAATTAGTAGCAATATGTTTACTTACTCTTAAAAAATATCGTTCATTCGAGTACTCCCAGAAAGAGTCACTTTATGAGCGTTTTATCCTAGTAGATTTACTCATGTTTTATTATATTAATTTCCTTTACAGCTCATCCAATTCTTGGTGACGATCGTGCAACCCTCCCGTGGTGGTTTGAATTCAATGAGCAACGGAGGAACCAAACGCCGATTCCAGTTAATGATCAATGATGCCCCACCGCAAGCAAAGGTGAGTTTGTCACAAAATCAATGTTTTACGAAATTATTAGCTTATTCTGGTAGTTAATTTTACCAACAGACACGCTATATTGTTTGTGTTTTTGGCGTAATGTGCATTTTCTTACCACGTTACGGCAACAGTCGCTTTCGGCGACGAGATACACATATTTTTCAGCTTCTACAGAAACTTCTGACGCGTTAGACTTTTTTTGTGGCTGTTACTGCAACTGCTTCATCTTGTCTGTTGTTACGCGCTACCGCGCATTTGAATAGCTATCAATAAATGTGTTTTAAATCCGATATCTCCATTTAATGTTGATCATGACCCGTCAATCTGCTGTACACACATTGCATGTCCTTACTGTGGACTGCCTACTAATTAATGGTGATTTACGTTGAATAGCCATTGTCGAACGCTCTGTTATTGTATCGTGTTATGCTTTGGAGGTGTTAGCACAGTCGACATTTTGAACGTTCGTTAGATCATCGATAATTCATGAAATCCTCTATCGTTTTCTCGTTGCCACCATCACAAAGCTTGCGTGGCAGCATATATTGGCAGCAGCCTATTTTTTGAGTGATAGTAAATTGTGCGTAACATTATATCGGATAGCTTACAAATGTTCCAATGTGATAACGAAAATGATGCCTAAGGTGGTATACATCCGGATCAAATCGAAAGGCATGGTGAATTTTACCCCCATGATTATATTAATCTATCTACCTTTACAGCAATTTATCTGTGTGTGCAATTTACAATTGTGCGTTGTTTTTATGAAAGTTATATAGAAAATTAAACTATTTTTAATTGTTCTCTATAATTCCCTCTCCCTTCTCTTTAGCTGAAGAAAGCGGATTACGATGATGATGGTGCCACTATTGAGGAGCTGGGTGAAGCGCTGGAAGAAGTCGCGTACGCAAATCAGCAAGAATTGTTGTAAGTTATTGCACACCGGCATGATGGGTTTGCTTCGGCTATTTCAAATTTTATTTTTGTCATTTTTTATGTTGTTGTTATTAATAATATGCTACTATACTGCCCTTTCGCAAAACAATGCATTTTGTGTCTCGCTGAGAGCATACATTTGAAGAGATGGGACTATTTTTTGTCTTTTACTAAAAGGAACCATTGGTTACGATGTTAAAACACGGTTTTCTTTATCATAAATTTTACTTACCTATTGACACTATTGGCATAGGTGGTAGCTTGTGGTCGTAATGTTTATAAAACGTTTCAGTAATGATCCTGCATATAGACGTTTTTAAAGTAATCCTTGTCCTATCAAGTTCACAAGAAATTCACATATTCTCAAGTGCGCAATCAGTGGTAAGTAGATTAACGATTGTCGCAGATTTGAATTTGATTGGGGGTGTATTTGGCTAGCAATTTTTTTAAATATCAGCGATTGCTCTTACCTTGCGTAGTAAGTTTTACTTTATGACGACTTTCCAGTCAGGGCAATTATACATTTATCACACGGACGTTATAACGTTCCTTATCAATTGAAATCGTTCCGGTTTCGAAATGAATGCATCGGGCATTGTAATATTTTTCGATATAGATACGTAGATTATAATTATTTATACCTTTTCAATAATTTAATCTATATGAACAGATTACATGCACGGGTTTCTCTACGTCGTAGTTCGAATAGTTGTATATTTTGTACATATATACTGCTCTTATGTTCGTACTCCTCACTATCTCGTTTCCATGTTTAGCTTTTAGTGTTGTCTGATTTTCATCTGCATGTAATATTTTATGTGTAGTTTTTTTTTTAAATATAAATCTAATCTCATTTAACGTTTCTCTTTCATGTAATGCTTTTACGTTGTTGTTTGTATGAGAATAGCATATTTTACTAACACATATATAGTGCTTTAAAAATATATTCGAGATCCTGGTCGTTATTTTGAAGTACATAGTACGCCAGGAATGCTCATAGTGCGTTACTTAACCTTTTGTTTTCCTTTTGTAGAACAATTACATCTTAGTGTAATTGTTAGCCAAAAAATATTGCGCAATACGCTGTTTTGTGATGGAATGCATATGTATTTGTATTTGAATTGAAAAAAACAACTCTTTTCTGAACGGTTTCTCTGTTTATCCCAAACCGTATCACATATTAGACCGTCAATCTCTAATCGGATGAATACAATTCGCTTACTGCCATTGCTGAGGATTGTTTTATTCTATTCTTGTTGATCGTTGTTATGTTTTGTTTTGTTCTCAATGCACTTGCCTCTTTCCTCTTCTTTAGGTCAAAACAAGACAAGGGCAAGAAACATGTCATTCCGATTGTAACCGGTCAGATTGTTCGCACTTCTCGGGCCGCCGACGATACGAGCGCTAATACCTCTCCCTCTACCTCTGGTTCCACCGTTGTCGGACAGAGTTCAAAGGCTAGTAACAGTGGTGTCGGTGGTGGCAGCGGCAGTAACGCGATCCTTAAAAAACTTAATGGTGGTGTTAGCATTGTTAAGAAGCAGAAAGTTGCACCAAACGACCACTCAAAGGGGATAAGGTAATGATGCAAGCGAAAACACTGCAACATGCTTTATTTACGTGTTTCCTAAATCCTGCTATTGTTTTCCAACCTTTCATTCAATTTTGAGTGCAGAAGCAACCAAAATGGTAGTGTTACGACTATTTTAATTACTTCTGGACTTGTATATATGTTTCATGGGTTCCGTGGTGTTTGAAGTGTTAACGTTTTTTCGAATCGAAATTGTTGTTTTTTTGTTTGGAACGGTTGTGATATGGTGTTTGAAAACCCGTTGAGAGTTGCATCGTTTTTTAAAACATTAAATTGTTTAAATATTGATTTGAAAAACATCATCATAAACTCAGCAGAATAAGTTTCATGTTTTCACATCTTCTTACATTATATTTCACTTATTCTTACATTATAACATTTATCATTACCGTTTGTTCATAAATTAAAGTAGGAAACAACTGAAGTTGTTTGAAGTTACTTAGATCATGATCGTCATGAAGTGAACTACTTTCATAAATCTGTGTCACGGTACATTATCTTACAGTTATGATAAGTTATGTTTCTCTCCTACCTACTTCTCCATTTGCGATCAAATCTTTTAATCAATCGATAATATCGCAACCCTCACCAAACACACCTCGGTTTGAGGCGCTCCTATGTGTGTAGGAAATGTTAAAAAGAAACACAGGATGACGATAATGAAGACGACTGCCGCACAATAAAAGCATCAAATTACACACGAATTGATCATCTTATCAAACGCAGACGTACATTAGGATGTCATCCTCTCGTCCTCTTCGCTGCATCTCCTACACCCTCAGCAGCAACTCGCCGAGGGATAACGGATAGGGAGGAGACCTAGAAACCCACTCAAAATTGTTCCCAATGCAATCAAGAGAGAGAGAGAGAGAGAGAGATGTAGAGGCAGAGAGAGAGATGGATAAACGCACAATGAGAGTACGATTTTTGATTGTGATTTTCCCATTCTGTGCCGACAGGAATTCGGAAATACCGGAGGTTAGCTCACCGATGTCGATACCGGAACGATCACCCTACCATCGGACGGCGACCCCGTCTATGTCGGGCGGTAGCAGCTCCCGAAGCAGTAACAGTAGCGGTGGAGGCGGTGGCAACGGAAGCGGTTTGAACTACGCGGGAAACGAAATGATTGAGGAAATATTTTCCACCTCACCAATTCCGCTTCGATCCGGCGGCAGTGCCGCAGGAGGCAGTCGCAGTGGAATCCGTGAGACGGGTGTGTCGAAAATTGAAAAAATCGACAGTGAGCGGAATCAACAACAACATTACGGAACGATGACGCGCTCGAGGAACGTCGGTAGACGCGGTAGCGGTAATAGTGGCAATCCTTCGAATCTATTTCAATTAATCGATAGCACCATTAACGAAGGCGATGATTTTGAACAACAGTACGATGATTCGATTGAGGAGGATAACGAAGATGAGGAGGAGCACGGTTATCTCGTCGATCACGTGGACGAGATAGATCCGGCAATCGTGCAGATGTATCAGGATAATGACAACGAGATGATGCTAAACACCCCGATGGTGATAAAAGAGATGGAAAAGCAGCAGCAAAAACAGCAGCAGCAGAGGCAACGACAACAAAAAATACATCAATCGGGGGGAAAAGGTGGTGAGAGCTTGCTCAAAGGTGCAAGCAACAGACAGCAGCTGCAACGTGGTCAGAATAAAAGTTTGTTAACTTCGTCGTCAACGTCGTCGGTGAAGGCTGGTGGTAGTGGATTAAGATCGGCAGCAACTACCTCTACCTCAAGCAGTCCGCCACTGATCGTAACGAGGGGAGGTAAAAAGCTTGCCATGGCAAAAAAGGAAACTACATCTAACAATGACCAGCAGGTGGCCGATGCACAGTCTCCCGGACCGTCCGGATTTAACGGAGGAGGTGGTGGAAACAGTTCAGCCAGTAGCATTGCGTCGACATCGCCCTCTGTAGAAACGGACGGTCTGTCGTTTGTGACGGAAAGTGGAGGGTATATTCCGGCCACAGATGTCGTCCCGAGTGACATATTTGACGACAGCAACGATCAAGGCACGACGGCGGCTACGAAGCACAGCGACAATCCTTCGCCGATGCTCAGCAGTGGGTTCAACTTCGAGGGTGGTTTCTACAACCCGAACGTGAACATCAACGAAATGAAGGCTGGCCGTCAGCAACAGCAGCAGCAGCAGCAGCAACAGCAGCAGCAGCAGCAACAGCAACAGCAACAGCAGCTTCAGGTGCAGCAAAATAATCAACAGCAATCGCAGGCAACATCCGGTCGCCGTGTGGCTACTGATGGTGAAGACTCGCTCGACTCTTCACTGTTGCTGCAACGGGCCACTGGAAACGATAACGAGCAGCAACTATCCAAGTTTGTTAGCAACGATCTAGACGTGTCCCGTCTGAACACGGTGTTAGTATGCTTGTTGGGAATATCTTGTTGTTTATGGTGGCTGGTTGTTGTTTCCGACAAAAAAATCGAAAAAACAAACCAACAATCGGTCACCATATTTTTGCACAACCACAACCCCTTTTCGATTACGATCATCGCATAAGCACCAACAACGGGTCGCGTCGTGGACACGTTTTTTTTAAACTACTAATTCCATCGCAACACCGAGCTTCACCCAGATTGTTTGAAAGGATAGAATAAGATTGTTAGAGAGAGAGAGAGAAAAAAAATATTTTACACTCTAGATGTACCTTTTCACCAATACTTTATTCCTATAATTTGTTGTTAACTGTAATAAGTTAACTCAAGTTAAGTAAGCAGGGAATATGTCATATCATTTTCTCTGGTGCTGTTTTGATGTTTGAGTTTTTTTTTATTTTTTTTTTCGGACTATATATTTTTTTACATGTGGTATATGGTCCGTGGGTTTTGTGATATTAGTTGATAATATTTCTAGCTGTTATTGCTATACTATTATTACAATAATATTCAATCATTTGCTATATTCAATCATTAAATGTTACGATTTTATTTCATTTCTTCTTTTGTTATTGTCTTTGTGCCATTTGAACTGCTGGATGAGTGTTAAACAATTTTTTAAAATTTTATCAGCCATAACGCTGCAAATTATTGTGAAACTACCTTTGAATAGTAAACTTTTTGCAATATAATATTTTTTAAAGTTACCAGTACTAAAACTATAGTTTCTTAACATATAAACAGAACGAATTTCGGCCACTTGGTGATTCTCGTTTATATTAAATTGTTCAATTCACATTCAAATGGCTGTGCATCCTAAATGTATCCCTTATCTTATAATTCACGATTCTAGCATCTTAAAGCAACCGTCGTTATGATCATATTCTCCCGAAAAATCACCATTTTGTGTGTGTGTGTGTGTGTGTGTGTGTGTGTGTGTGTGTGTGTGTGTGTGTGTTCGTAAATCATATACCATTAAAGAATGGGAGCTAAGTGAAAACTTAAGTTTTTAAAATGAATTTGGGCCTTTTTTAATTGGCGGAACAGGCTTTGTAGGGGAATAGCCAGGTAGCTAGCCGTCCGGGTACAAGGGAAGTCCCCTTGTAGCCCGGAAGAGAAGACTGGACACTTTTTCTCGATAGCCATTAAGCATAATGGGGTGTGAGCTCGGTAGCGCGCCGCACCGCAAACGGTGTGACCATACCGGAAGGATATTGGCGATATTAATCGAAAGTGGTTGTGCCACTTCTTTTCTTCCTTTTCTTCCTTTCAATGTTTTTATTTCTTTCTCCCGTGATCGTGGTGGACACTTGTGTTGTGCACGTCGCAAAATGCCACGTTCATCTCTGTATTTTCAGGGCTGAGTATGGTCAGCACATCGATACGGTGCAAAACGAACTGGATTCGCTGAAGGATCTGCTGAAGGGAGAAGGCTACCAGCTGGACGCGAATGCACTGCTCGGGGTAAGTTGGGAGGAATGGTGAATCGTAGCCGGTACGCCGTTGCACATCATGCTTCTCAGATAGAAAACACATCAATGTTAATAAGTAGGCACTCAAGCACGTTGAGCGAGGACAAAAAACAGAGGAGAGACTTGATCGTTTATGGTCACGGTAGAAGCATTTTTAAAGATTTTAAAATAAAAGCTTTTCGTAATATTATTGCTGCTTCTCCAGTATACACAAGCGCTCTGTGACTAACTTGTTAATATGTATTCTCGGGGTGATAAATCACACGAGATGTATTGCTAATCATTGTTATATGGAAAGTGTCTCAGATTAAATTAGTTGGCGGCAACAAAACGAAGAACCGATCAATAAGCCGCAATTATCTGTAAAGTAATCTATTCGTGAGCTATGGCCTAAGTGAGAGAAAATCTCAATGGATGTGAAATTATTTTATAAATTCTAAATTTTTTTAAATTTCTATTCAAATCCGCCCCATCCAATAGGCTTCTAGCTATAAATTGGAATATATTGAATTCCTTTCATGTTTTCAGTCTGCAAATGCGACGATGCTTTTTTGACGATTCCCTATCACTTTGTGTATTATTTTCATGAACGGACCGCTTCGTCAGCCCAACAAAAAAAAAGAGTGAAACTATTTGAGTTTCACAGAACAAGAAAATAATAATCTGTGCCGCCTGATATACATTTGATCAAATGACGATATATTTTTCATGCTCGTGATATTTTTCTTCTTTCTTCCAACTCCAACATATTAATATAATCAACGTAAAATTCACAAAATTAACACCACCAATTCCTTCCATTGCCATGGAATTGTCCGTTGGTGTAAATCGAACCAAAATTCTCCACAAATGCACTGATGATGATATATTTATGATGATATTGATGCTGATTATAATGATGATGATGATGATGATGGTCGAGTATGTACTATCGCTACCAAAACACATGCCGCTGCTCCATCACAAATTCAACAACCCCGTGCCAACAACATTGCTTCGAATGTTTCGACGCACCCGAATCGAAATGGCACGCACTTCCTAATGCAACGTGTGAATCCGAAATTGAAATGAATGAAAAAAAATCATTTCTGAATCAACTTTACAACCTGTAAAAAATACACACATTCCCTACTACAGAACGCTTGCTCTACCGCTCCTCCGTTCGGACGCGTGTACTTCCCGTCGTGCCCGTTCGATCTGGATAGCCTCAATAAGGTTAGGACCGATGTAAGCATAACTAGATAGTATGTAAGCATTATTAACAGGTCGATATATACACACACAAAAGGTAATAATTGTGTGTTGATCTAACTGGTGCCTATCTACTATGGCTAAACCAAAACAGTATGAGTATGATTAAGGTGCAATCGTGGAGTTAGCGGATCGAATCATATATTCCCTCTCCACATGTTGCAAATGTTTCGTTATTCTTCATGGTTTATCGATTGTCTATCAACTAGTACGGATTTAAAAGCTAACATTAGCATTGAATACCCTACAAAAAGATGCTAATTTCAAAAAATACTTACTAACGCACGTAAAGATCGGATAAATTTGGTACAAAAAGACAAAAAACAACTACTCTAACACTAAACTCTAAAAATGGCCAAAGCAACAGTGAGATGTTCAACTGCTTCTCATGTTACGCTTGAGGTTATAGTACTGTACTGAAAATGAAACCCCTATTTTTGTTGTAGTTAGCGTATAGCCGTACACAGTACTCAACTCAATTTATCGTGTGGCATCGGCTTTTGCCGTCGTGTCCTGCTTCGTTTTTCCTTTCTTCCACCGCTACTTTGTGCAGCTTTTCAACAACAACGATGATATGCTCAGTTACGATTTTCCCATGAACCTTCCGGATATGATGACGGATGATCAGCAGCAGCTCTTGCATCAGCAACAACAGGCGCAGCAACCGCATCAGCCCCAGGCCTCGCTGACCCAACAGCAGCCCCAACCGGGTGACAAATCCAGCACATCGAATAGCCCGACACCCGGTAAGCATACGGTGATCAGAAGGAAGTGTTTGTAATGTTAATATGTTTTCTCTTACCTCATACCAAAATGGCAAATAGCTGACAGCTGCGTGGAGGGTGTTAACTGTTTTGTGTGCGATCGATATCCATCTCGGTGGATTGTTAGGGTTCGATTTTGGATGGGACTGCTAATAGTCCGGTTAGCAAACTCCTTGAAGCCAATTTTTTTTCTAACAGTTCTAATAAAAAACGGATTGATGGAAATGTGGTGCACGTTTAAGAGGGTTTATAAAAAGGTTTGAAAAAGATCTTTTACAGAACGTTAAATAGTTGAGATTTTTTAAAAGGAACTAACGGTGTCCAACAAAATAACAACGGAAAGATATTTTACCTACGAATCTGTGTTCAATTCTCATACTTTTTCGCATTTCCAACCCCCTTTTCCTATATATTTGGTTCTTCTATTCGACCATTCACCATTTCGAGATTCGTTGTGTTATTTCTTTCTGGATTGTTTTGTTGGCGTGCTTGTTATGTTCCAGTGTTCTGATTTCGGCGGACGCTGTGTTTCATTCAGTTAAGCTGCATAATCAGATGCCAGGTGATTAGATTCAGGGTCGTTATATCTCAAAAACAAACAAATTCATTCAAGAAAATCTATCGGAAGCTATTATGAGACTGCATTTTTTGTATTTCGTTCCATTGAATGTGGTTTGTGCATATCTGTTTCTTTTTCGATCAATATTTTCTAACAATAATAAACGTGTTTGCGGAGTGTGTCTTTTTTCTTGCAAAAGAGACGGGGCGTTTCAAAATTTGTGGGTTTGAATTGTGGGTTTGAATAAATTTGGCAATTACAAATTTATTTCAAAATTGAGTTTATATATTACTTACATGACATATGCTATGTTAGATAAATGAAATTAAGGGACCGATGGGTGGGTGTGTGGGCTGGTAATGAACACTACGAAGGATTAGATTTATTTTGTTTATCTCAATATTTATACAATTTTCCGGTTCCACTTTTAGGGGACCGCTTAACATTAAGTACACATATGCAACAGAAAAAAATCACACACACACACGTATAAAATATGTTCCAGCTTCGTCTTTTCCAGTTTCTTCTGCGCCATAGGTGTCTCTCTAACCATTGTACCACAACGTCCTTTATGTCTAATTTCTGCCAAGAACAAGTCGAATTAAACAACTATTTAAAACAAAACCAAAAATACACAACAAAAATCACACAATCTCTAATCACAACAATCTGACCTTCTTCCTTTCCACAGGAATGTCTGTTGCGATGCAAAGATATGGTTGATGAGTTGAAATGAAAATGATAATGAGATAGGCTTTTGGGAAGGATTTGAATCTTCGATGCGCAAAGCAAAGATGCGAGCTCAAACAAATGCGGGTGTGCAGCATGATTCCAAACATGAGCATAATGCGACTGGTTGCCCTGCGTGTGCCATTCAGCTCTATCACTAGCGTGTGATAGGGAAAGAGAGAGAGAGAGAACCCCCGCGGATAATGGTATACGAAAAATTGCTAAATGGCCTACACACAAAACAAAAACGCGTAATGAAAGAATGCACGACGTAGTCGTAAATTGAGCCACTCTTGTGACCGTTTTTGGGTGCGCGCACTGTCAACGAATGGGCCCCTCGGTTTACGGTACCGTACTGGTTTCTGGTGTTCTTCTGGTTCGTTGTTCGATTGTTGTTCCGCGATATCTGATCTGATTGTTGGTGGCCGCATGTAAAGGCAAAAAAACTGATCTTACTGACATCCGTACCCGTTGTTGATCCGATGCTGCGGTGGCGTGTGTTGCAGAATGCTGTTTTGGCTGCTGAGAACTTGGCTGCCTGCCGTCGTCGTTGTCGTTGTTTTGGGCTATTCTGTGCGTGTTCGCGTATATGTAACAGAGAGCGAGCGAGAGAGATTGAGAGAGAACGATATGGAAGATAAAAGGATATGTCAATGGGGGTGCCCGCGTGATGGCGATAGTCTGCTAGACATTTGTGGAATAAAACATGTGGCCAAAAGTCTCTCACGTCCACATGAGCAACAAGGTACTGTTGTTTCGTTTCTTCCATACCAAACATTCCAGAGGGTGGGGCGCATTCACTTCCGGATTATAGTAAACATAGGCAGAGTTACGCAATCTCACAGTTTTATTTTGTTTTCACACCAACTGTTGGTCTACAACCACATTCATTAACCTGTCACCAAATCATGTTTCCCTATATTCCTAGTACCTTGAAACATTCATTCCATTCCCTTATCATTTTCGGTGTAGACAAACAGTGAGGTGAACGGAAGGCAACGATAAATCTATTAAAATGCGAGTACGTTCCACAGTTCCCTTCTGTCTGTATGTGTGAGTAGTGTGGTGTGCATGCGTGCCTTAAAGCTCAAAGAATGAGGATCGGAGTACATTTCCATAAGTGAAATAATTAAATTTTGCATTTGATCGAGAACCATCCATGCTTCTTTTCTGGTAAAATACGTGCGGTATCTCAAAGTGATTGGTAACAATAAAAATCAAAATCCATTATCAATTAATAAAAGGACGGGAAATTTGCAACCAGCTTACCGAACTAACAGTTTAAAATGATTGCAAATGATGTAGCAAACAAAGGTATAGAAAAGAAACACATGTGAAATGAACTTGAATATTTAAAATTGCGAATAATAATCGATATGTAAGGACCGATTCATCGACCAAGCGATGTTCTTTTAGAATATAATGAAAAAATGAGTAAAAAGTAGGCTAAGATCACTTTGAGATAACTATGAGATACTGAGTATACTAACATCTGTAAATTTTAATGTAAATTCTTCAATTGAATCTTACTCTCGAAAAAAAATGTTAAATTTTGAATTGCAAATAGCGAGCTTTGAGCACATCAACATATTTTTTTTTAATGGAACGTACTCTCTAGTGTAAACATAACACGTGTATTTCTGTTTCGGTGTGTGAGTGTGTGTGTATGTGTGGGTGTGTGTGTGTGTGTTTGTGCGCGCGTGCGAATCGAATCTTTTCCAGGTGAGCAACAATTATCCTGCGAGGGAGCAATAGAAAATTGAATTAAAACTCAAAGGAAGGGGGAGGTGGGTTTAGGGATGCTAGGGGAGAAGGGGGATTGTACATTTCATTGGAAGGGGAGGAATACTGCAGCATTGGGAAGCAGTCAGGGCAGCTGGGATTAGGCAGGAAAAGCAAGAAAAGGGCCCAAGGGACATTATTTGGGACACAGAGAAACGGGTTATGGGTGTGGGGAAGGGAAGGAAGATAGAGGGGGGTGTTTAATGGTTTGTGGAATGGGTAGGGACATTTGTTACGAATGGGACACCAATAAAGCTAGAAAGCAATGTCTGCGTGAATGTGAAGCTCTAATCACCAAAGGTGATTGTGTGATTGTCGACGAATGAAATTGTAAGAATGAAAGCAAAAGGAATGATTGTGAAATTAAATGGGCGATTGTGTTTGTGTGCGTTGATCTGTGTATGTGATGTGAGTGTGTCGAGCCAGAATGATGTGGAGCTTTTGTTAGTAGTGCCATTGGGCCAGGGAGACTTACATATATGTGAAAAAAAACTAACTACAACGATATGCAAATAATGCGTACCAGCTACTAATCTTTTGTTTTTTATTTCTGTTCGTTTTTTCTGCATCTCCCGTCAACCTGATCGTGCGAATGTTGCGATCGTGTCTTGCAACGAAACGTTACCGTCTCTGGATCCGTCTCTGAATGTGTAAACGCAACGCAACCACGAATCGAAAATTAGGTGGACACATTTCGCCCGAACCATCAGCTCACAGGCAGCTAATGGCGTATAAAATGCAAGGAGGAGGCGGTGGATCAACAGTTGCATTGAGCGGACAAGTCGGTGGAAATAATGCTATTAATAATGGCATCCTTGGCATCGGTTTACATGGTGGCAACATGAACCACAACGGTCATGGCGTCATGAACGGCGATGGTGGAAATATGGGCAGTGTCGGTGGGCTACTTGGTGGTGGAATTGTATCAGGCGACTACATCGATCTGAACGAGCTGCTCAACATAGATGCCAATTGCGGTGGTGGTTGCCGTGGTAATGACGACGAAAGTAGCTCTCTGGTCGTCTGAAATCGAGTCAACTCGTACAACCAACTTTCTTCAATTATATGATGCAGCCTAGTGCTGATTCTACGATGAATTTTAATCCGATGTGAACAAAACATGTGTTTATGAAAACTTCTGGCTGTTCTTACATGTCCGTATGATGAATGTAAACCACCACTTCCCTTGTTACACTGCGAGAGAAGTTTGAATACACAAGGAACAACATGCAGGCGAGAGAAAAGCACCGTGGATGCTAGATGAGCTCGCCGAGAGGCCTACACATGTAGAAGGCAAAGCGATCAGAGCGCCCCGAGGAGAAACCACGTACGCGAACCGTTGGTGACCGTTGAAAGGATGATGCAGTTTGAAGTAGTAGATAATGGCGACTAGATAAACACAAACCCAACCAGGTACTCCGATGCGTTTGAAACGCGTTAGGTGATCCCAAAACACTGAGGGAATGCACATTTTCGTTCTAAAATTCTGACATCAGCTGAGCTTTTTTCTCTATCCGCAAAACAAACCGTTGAAGAAATGTATACTGTTTCGGTTTCTCCTCTCCGTTTATTGCAATAATGCTACTCAAAATCATTCCCAGATGAAGAGCCAATGGGCATGCTGTGCTACCCGTTCAAGGGTAGTGCTGCTAAGAGAACATTCAGGAAATCGGTTCTGTTTGGTGCGTTTTCGAGAACGTTTTAGAAATTAATATGATAGCGCGCAACAGGCGTGACGCACTTTTGATCGAAATGCTCATCTTGAGCAATGCTTCAAACGCTGGAATGCTGGAGTAGAGGTGGAAAAGATCTCTTTGCTGATAAGGGATTTCTTTTTTGTTTTAAACCGTGTATTTGTTATCATCGCGCCGAGTAACGTTCTTGATCAGGAACTACACTTTCTGGCTGGTTGAATACTTGAAAATATTTTTCTTATATTACCACGTGTATAGAAACATGCTCAAAAATCCATAACTATCGAGATGATATTAACGGAAGGGAAAGGTTATCAATTACGTGAAATGAAACACTACGCAGTGTCCTCATAATGATACGCATACGCAGTATCAAGCGTGGGAAGCTAAGCACTGGTCAGCCATTCTGCAAAGTTTTCCCGCACAGCATGTAACGCGTAATTATCATACAATGGAAGCGTATTTTGCCCAAAGTTCTATCCATACAATTAACCCAGATGCACGAAGCTAGTAGTAGTAGTAGTCACTCCGTGGAGAAGAAATCCCAGTAATGGAGACTCAGGAAAACTCTGTTTGTTGCCTTGCCTGCATCCCCCCAGGTTTAACTCGTACATTTGGTGAAGTTGATATATTGATTTAGCAACACGAAACGGTTGCGTTTTTCGTTAGTTTTAAGGGCATGTTAAGTTTGTCTCTTCCTACTGCACTCGACGAAGAAGGAGAAACACTCACAGGAGGAGAGGAAGTGTAAAATAAGATATGTTTTTTTTTCTACAGATTTTTTATTAATTAATAAGTTTTGTGTGTTGTGTTAGTTTTGCTTTCGTATTCCGGGTGGTAGTGTGGTGTGTGACCGCCGGATGCACCCATTTCAGCCCCCATTTACGATAAAGAAATTTGCTGCACAAGTAATGTGCAATATTTTTATCATCTTTTTTGTAATCGATGTTTGAAAATGTTAAATATTGGCATGAGTGAGAGAAGAATGTTGTTAGTTTTAAGCTGTCTGACCTATTGTTCAAATTGATTTTCACTCAAAACCACTACGGCATGATGCATATGCGATGAATAGAATGAAGATGTAGGGGAAAATAGTACTGCAGGCTGCTTTTACACGTATGGATCGAAGTAGCCTATAATAGATCACGGTGTTGAAATGAAATCGAGTACCTGAGACCAGTTTGCGTGAAATGTTAGTACTGGGCGAACGTGCGGATGACATGTAGGACCCGTCGTGTCGTTGGCCCTGATTTTGCTGTGGAAAGTGAGATGAGGTTAGGTAGATTGCAAAAGAATGCTTTTGGATAGTGTACAATTCGGTTTCATACTAGTAGTGGCGGTATCATCTCTTTACACGCAGCGAGAACGAATAAGTTTTTGCTGCATACGGCTTTGTTTTTGGTAATGTTTGTTCCTAGAGTTAATTTAGTTTTCGTTATTATTACGTTTAATCGTGTACACAATACACAGAATGCCGCAGGAGGAAGGAGGCGTTGCATTAATGGTGAAGGACAACAAAGGAAAATATTAATCGTATGAATCTAATGTTCTATGTTTATTACTGTCTACTAGGCTAACTCTACTATATTGCGAAAATCAAACTATCAATATTGACCGCGCTGCTCCCTTTTTATTATGCCCTTGTTTTTCTTCCTGCACTTACACAACACAGAATGCGTCGTCAGGAATGCAAAATCTTTCGTCATCATTTCGTGCAGGTGTTTTGCATGAATATGTGCGCGCGCGTATGTGTGTGTGTGTATAAGTTTCCGCATTTGAAATAGCAAATATCTTTCATTTTGATCATCGTATGAATTGTTTTTCGATTCTATGTTTCAAACATTTTCATTTGAACTATGGTGGAAATATTTGCTGTAGGAAAACGATTGAATAATCGGCACAACAAGAAAGAAAAAACAAACGCAAAAGCACGTAACTTTCTACTACCGTCTAGTGTAGTGTAAGCAGAGCTAACTCTTTCGTTGTCTGCCGTTTTATGCAGCAAATAGGTCGGACTCTACCGATGAAATGAATTTACAGAGAAAGATAGAATAATTCGATCGCGAAAAATGGCATGTGTGCTTTGAGCGTCAAAACGATACGAGATCTAATCTAATTCAGGTATAGGACATAATATGTGAATGAAGAAACCAAACAAAAAAAAATCGATCGTCAACTAAGAACTCACTGTATTCTCCCGTTTGAAGTCAAATATACGAAGTCATATGAGAATGTATTCCGGGCATAGATGTTTCTTGTTTACTTAGGATTTATGGCATTTTTACTAATAATGAGAAAAACTGGATGATAGGAGGTC
>JXXB01030863.1:0-15444 GCA_000956275.1 Anopheles koliensis | reverse complement strand
GTTTCTTCCACTTCAGTACTTCACAATTGACATTTGTCGAGAAGAAAAAAAGTCAGACTGCGAAGAAAACTTCAAAAAAGTCGTCATCAGAGACGATCGTCCGTGTGAAAAATACCGTTGCGGACGAACGCTGAACTTTGTTGCGAATTCCGGCAACACAAGTTACTCTCTCGTACGCCAACCTGCTTCCGCAGCTCCGTAGGCATCAACTAGATCGTCACGCTAGTGCTGCACGCGATGGCCGAATCGAAGAAAACAAACTCTAGTCAAACGGCGGAAGATTCCTCGCGGGACAAGGAATTGGACGACCTGCTCGACAGTAAATATTCGTGCTACCGTGACACCCGGAAAGGGGCGCGTGCATGCGTGCAGATTACATAATAATTATCCCTCGCTACCTCGTTTCCTTCACCAACCGTCACAGGTGCACTGGAAGATTTCAGCAAACCCAAAGCAAACGATGCGAACAAAAACCAGACGACCAAATCAGAGGCAGCGGGAGGTGAGAAAAGCGACCAGCAGCATGAAGACCCACCAACGGAGCAGCTCTGGAATCAAGAGTTTATCGAGTAGAGTGTCGGTCCCAATGAATGAAGAGCTCTTTAGGTAGCAGCGCTTAATGCATTCTTTCTTCTCGACGCTGCAGTCAACAGGCTACTATGTTCGAGCAGCAAATGGCAGCCCTTTTCGGTGGTGGTGAGAAGGTAGACAGTGAACAAATCATGCTCGGCTTCCAGCGACTCGCCGAGGCCGCCGGTATGGCGGTGCGCTCGGAAGGTGGTGCGGGTGGTGCCGCTGCGTCTGGCGCCGCGGATGAAGCAGCAACCGCCGCCGGCAATACGCTCGATCCCTCTATCAGCCAAAGTATTACCGACGCCCTGAAGGCGATGAGCGAGGGCCGGGAAAACCTGCAGACACCGTTCAGTCCGGAGGATATGGCCAACATGTTCGGCAACATCGACCTGAACGCGTCCGGCGAAAACAACGCCTTTCTGCCCTTCATGCAGAACATGATGCAAAGCTTACTGTCGGCGGACGTGCTGTTGCCGAGCTTGCGCGATCTCGTCGGCAAGTATCCAACTTGGTTGGCCGAACACGGCCCATCGCTGCCGAAGGAAGAAAAGGAACGGTACGAGCAGCAGCTGTCGCTGATGAAGCAGGTGTGCACCGAGCTCGAGAAGGAAAAACCGGACGACAGTGCGGATGTGAAGCGGGAACGGTTCCAGACCGTGCTGGAGATGATGCAATCGATGCAGGACCTGGGACAACCACCGGCCGATCTGGTGGGCAATCTGGGCCCGGATAATCTCAACCTGCCGACGCTCGATCCGTCTTCGTTCAATGAGCAGAACCCTTGCCCAATCAGTTAACTCTCTACTAGCGCGGGTCAGAAAGGGGACGGTGTGTGCTTGTTGTGACCACCTTTTTTTTTTTTGGTGCCGATTTGGGTGTGTTTGGTTGTTAGCTTTAGATTTCCTCCGGGACAAACAAAATCGCACCCGACCGTTGGGGGAAGCTGTGAAGCCGGTGTGCGCATGTGTAGGGGGTTGAGGTGTCTCCGTTTCAGGTTGCTTAAACCTTTGTTAATGTCACGAATAATAAAACGCGCGCTACGAAAGGAGCGATAACTTTTGCGATGCAATATAACACATTGTTCAGCTTGCAGTGGACGGATGAAAATGGCAACAACAGCAAGTAAAGCTGCATTTGGTGATGCAAAACAGCGAAATCACGTGAATGCTCTAACGAGAAAAGAACACATGATGATGGTGAAAAACTACATTTGCCCTGCTTGGTCTGATGATGTACACACGACGTTAGTTGTATGTTGTTGTTTTATTTCAGGTGTTTTTTTTCGCTTTCCTTCGCTTACTTTGTTTGATATTGAAGAGAAAGCCTAGCATTAAACGAGTAGCTTTTAATTCTAGTGTGTATGCAAACCCACGCCCACGTGCGGGATGGTTTTCCCTGCTGCGACTCTTTTTTTTTTCTCTCTCTCTTCCTATGAATTGTTCTCTGTGGTAGGTGGATTGAGTATGTTTTTGTTTCTTTGTTACACTTTGCGTTACTTTATTTCTTTATACGTCCTCTTTGTCAGTCAACTCTCCTGCTACCCCCGCCCCCAATTGAACGTCCACTTGGCTCAGGTTAGTATAAAACTTTTCGCGGCATCTTTGAACTTACAGTGATTTTTAACTGCTAGTATCTCAACTCGAATTATACTGTTTTATCCTTCTCCTCCGTACGAGGTACGAGGAGGGCATATTGTATTTCAACATTGATTTTCTTTGTCAGGTTTTGGGTGTGTGTTTTTGTTTGCTGTTCTGATACTGCTTCTTCTTGAGAGGCTTTTAATTTTATACTGTGTGGGATTATTCGATAAGGATGATTTACTGCTTTGTTTTGATATTATTTGACTGTTAAGTTTAGTTTGCCTGAGCGGTGTGGCGTTTTAGATTGTTCCACACACGCACGAACGAACGAACGCAAAACGCGAAGATTGAAGATTCGCCTAGATTTGGTTAGTTTCAGGTCCGGAAAAGGTTCATTCGGGGGCAACACAATACGTGTTTTATCAAATAATGTTGAAACGAAAACTTTCATTATGTTCTAGCGGCTGCATAGAAGAAAGGATAGTTTGAAGGTAGCGAAAAGTGAGAGAAAATTATTAAAAACGCTTCCCAAGAAGTGGACGAGGCTTGAAAACTATAAAAAAACATCACAATAACTCGGCGGCCTCTTTGAGAATTTCCTTATAAATTATCGATTTGTTTAAAATACATATTCCTTAAGTCTAGAGAATCCGCGTACGACGCCGTACCGAAATTGCCGTACCGAGAACTATGCAAAATTTTAGCCATTGCGGGACCTCTCGTCGATCGACTTGACTCTCTTTTACATCTTACTTCCAAACTCTACTTTACCGAGTCTAAGTCTTTTCGGCACGAAAAGATCCCAAAATGCATCCGTATATCACATATCAAATCTAACATATTTTTAAAAGATGATACATTTTCACCGGAAAGGAAACGTATTTTGCTCGTATATCTACAGAAATTTAAAAGGAAAAAGAAAACAAAATTAAAAAGGAAAACGATAGAGAAGTTGGCGAAATCTAATGTGAAACAAAAACGTTGGGTGCGTTAGGTTCGACAAAAAAAAAGAATAATCTTGAAGGATGAAGAGGAAGAGGAAAAGTGTATGGTTTACGAGAACTCTCCAGTACACCGACTCGAGGTTTGCGTGGAGTCATACTTTCCAACTACACTAAATTCTAGAATTATACATATCTATTGTTTTATACATTTGTTTTTTTTCTCTCCTACGCCCAGTTCCAGCATTCATTGTTTTTTGCTGCTTTCGCATTTGTGCATCATCTTTACCCACGTCCCTGCCAAACCCTTTTCCGCCCTCATGCAAGAGAATTGTAAATTTTATTGCATTTTTTTACGATGCACATACCCCCTACCCCTCCCCACATCGCCCCGTCACTGTATAGTCCACGAGAGAAAGCCGAAGAAAACTCCATCCAGGGACTCTTTAGCTCTAAATAGCTTCTCTACACTTAAAAAAATCGATCGATCACATTCGAACTAAATTTTATCTTTTCCCGCAGCCTACTATACACGCAAGCACACACATACACGCATCCATCCATCCAGTTACGTCTCCACCAAACGAAGCGATAGATCATCAGTCGGAGTAGGCAATGCGTGCGTGTGTGTGTGTGCGCGCGTGCATATGTGTACGAGATGTAATCAGTCTTGAACGGAAACGAAATAACTTAATCTCAGGATGATGACTGATGGGCCGTTGCTGCTGCAGCAGCGCCCGGTACCGTAGTACTGCCACTGCCTATCGTCGACAGCCGGTTGGCATTCGTTGGATCACGCTTGATGTAGAACAGGATGTACGGTTTGCACTCGGCGACCGCCGAACTGCTCACCTCCTTCACCGTGTGATCGTTAAAGTGCATCCACACACCGTTGTTGATGGCGAAGGACGTGTAGTGGCCACAGCTGGAGCTACCGGTGGACCGGAGGAGAAACAGTTGGTAGATGGTTAAAATTGGCCGCACCTACCGAACTTACTCCTACTCACCCATTGCCATGGTGGACGATAACGGCCGCCAGGTCGTAAATGTTACAACTGGAATTGGAGCGTCTCGTTTCCGGACCATTGTTTAGCACGAACTGCGACATGTCGAGCGCGTTGATGGGGAATGCTATTCTCAGGTCGATTTTTGTTCTAAAATGAAGTTGATGTTAGGGCTGAGGGGAATTGCGTTCTCATTCGGCGGTACCACCGTGCCCTGCGTACCTGTAGAAATTGTTCCACCGAAAGCGTTTTATGTGCAAACAGAGCACATTCGGCAGTCTGCGAATCCAGAAACGTTTCGTCGACTTCTGCTTACACTTGCACGAATTGCAGTAGTATAGCTCTGTTTCGGCTAATTCTTCCACCTAAAAAGGGGAAAGATTTATATTTTATAAATGAAACATTCGAATAGCAACCGTAGCAGATTCATCAATCAGTCACGAATCATCCCGGAGTGTCGATGAAACCGACATGTTTACGTTTTATCTGTCACTAGAAATTGTATCAGAATCCACCTATGAGCCAATATTGTCCCAAATGGCGCATGCATTTTTACTAGAAAAAAAAAATCTCCCCAAAATCTCTTGAAAAAGACCCATGCACCCAATCGTACGTACCTCCGTGAAGCTGGAGAGACATTCGGAAATGTGGCAAACCGGTGACGCACCACCGTCCGCCCCACTTCCACCGCTTTCCGCGGCGTGATCTTTGTTGTAGTACTTTTCCGGAATGTCTAGCGATAGGTCGAGGAATGGGTCGTGCTTTTTGCTCTCCATCCCGCAGATCAGACAACGCACCTCGCTCTGCAGCACACCGCCAAACACGTTCGTCACGATCGAGTTGCGCCCCTTCGCCTGCAGATGGCTCAGCCCGGACACGTTGTACGGGTTTTTGTGCTCGCCCGCCTTCGGCCCGCTCGGTTCCATCGGGAACGATACCTGCTGCAGCTCGGTGTGCAGCCGGTCCAGCATGTAGCGCAGGAATTCGTGCGCATCGTGCTGCCGGTGGCCCCGGAACTGTGGTACGACCTTCCAGATGACCAGAAACAGGCATTCGGGCGAGATGGCACCCTTCGAGCCGTCACCGCCCTGGCTTAGGTTGAGCAGCACCTTGCGCAACTCCTCCACCACAAACACGTCGTCCATCGTTTCCTTCATGCTGCGCGAGTGGTACGCCTTCTGTTTGTGTTTCATCTCCAGCGCGGGCATCGTGTTGAAGTAGCAGCTAAACTCCTGTATATTGCTCAACGACTGTAATACTGAGTTCATGAAGCAGGTGTTGCCAAGATTGCGCAGTCCCACCACCCGTCGCATCGACTTCCGCTTGGCAGTGGTCGCACCGTTCTCGTTGTTGCTGTCGCTCGATATCGTGCGCTTGCGGGGTCGCAACTTTCGCGAACTAACGACCGAGCCGATGGTACTGCTCGTGGTCGCGGTGCTCGGTGCGGGTATGGCAATCGTGGCGTTCGTGGACGGCTCCTCCCAGCCGGAATCGCTCGACGAGGACGTGCTAGCCGTTTCCTGGGTCGACTTGGACGAGCTGATTTCCTCCAGGGTGGATGAGGTTTCCGAGATGGTGTCCATCTGGTCACCGCTGCCATCCTTCAGCTCCTGCCGCAGCTCTTCCAGCGCATTGTCGTTGGTGTCGTTTATCACGAACTCATCGCACTTGTAGCTGCAGTAGAGTTAGGTGAGCGGTGTGTAAGTAAAATACGATCGCTTCAATCCCAGCAAGCAGCCTACACTTACCAATAAACAGACTGGTTCGATGTGTTCATGCAAATATTGTGATTCTGATGCGTACTCGAATGCTTCAGTGCATGTCCGTTGTCGTAGCGACCGCACAGTACCGCACCGCACTGTAAGCACATCCAGTTGTCTTTGCTGATAGAGCATTCTGTAGGATGGGAAAAAATATTGTTATCAAAAAGTTGTTCTTTTGTTGGCGATACGGTCGGAGAACGGACCAAGAAGACAGTCAGTTATGGAGTTAAACAATAGTTATAAAAAAACACGAAAAAATCTATGTCAATATGTTGTGACGGCTCGATAATCACGTTCTGATGATTCTTTAAAAATTAAAACAAAATAAAAAAGAATCCACAAAACCGGTGTCTATTTCAATACTTTTCCAAGCACGGGCATAGCAAACTCCCTACAGTAAAATCCACACATAATCCGTGCCGCATCGTAGTAGGCAGCAGCGTTACGCGCTGGGGCACACGAACACACATACACGCACGCAAGCAAACCAGCCGCCGCACAGGTAAGTAAACCTGTATAACGCGTTTTTGAAGGACGGGGTCGGACAGGGAGAAACAGGGAGGGATGACACGGGAGCGCGCGCGCGTGTGTGTGTTTGTGTGTTTGATGCGTTGCGCGTTTACAAAAGCAACGACCAAGTTCATTTCTTTCACTCCGCCGTGTGCTCTTCATTATCAATTCGTTCTGTTTGCTGAAGAGGGGTGGATGGGGTGGGTGGGGTGTGGAGGAGGTCGCAAAGAAGAAGAAAGGCACCCACCACGGATACTGACTGCTCGGCTGTGTTTTCACGCCGCGTGCAAGACACAGATGGAACTACGAGATAATTATGGATACGGTAGAGAACGTTTTGGTGGTGGCCTGTGTTTGGCTCGTTGAGCAGCTATGAATGGGATGCAGATGCAGATGCAGATGATGATGACGGTGGTAATGCAGTGCATCGCATAAATGGGAGCGAATGAGTGCATAGCCGCCCAAACTCCCCCCCAAGTAGTGTGGCGAAAATCGAATCTTGTGAATCAAATCCTATCCTATGGGTGGCGCGTAAGCGAGAAAGGGAAAGAAAACGAGCGAAATGAAAACAAGCGACTTCATGTAGAACCCAGAGTGGGAGAGCGTAACATTGATGAACCTACAAAAAAAAACAGCTAAAAATATGCATTCTATATTAACGGGCCTCATTCCCCCAAACGGGGAATGCATAAAACGCATCGCTTTGTGCTTTTCTGGCAACAGAAAACAGCCATGAGGGTGGTAACCAAAAGTTAGGTTCGGAGCATTCGGGTACGAAAAGTTGCTCATTTTACCCTCAACAAACCGCATATTCGCTGGTTGTTGCATATTGCAAACGTAATTGGATCATCGAATCCTGCTACAGCCGGTCCCGTCGTAGAACGCTATACTACTATTTTGCGCCTACAATTATCCTCCACAACCCCTGTCCCACCCTTCCCAGCGCGCTCACCGAAGAAAAAAAAAAAAGGGTCTTGACACGGGCACAAACGCCATCCCTTGTATCCACGCAATCAAATCGCGCGTCTGGATGCGAAAGTGTGAAAGAAACGGAAGGTGACCAGTGTGAACAATCGGTGGGACGAAGAAAGCGGCGCAAGCACAGGCACCACGGGAGAGCAATAAATTTGACGTGTGATGTAATATCGATTTTTTGTTTACCCCCTAATCCCAGCAAGGGTTGGCAAGGGGTGTAGCGGGGGCAGACGGGCAGCAGAAAAGGACACGACACACGCCAACGCTAACCAGATGATGATAACGCGAAGCGTACGCGAGCGAGAGAGCGTGTGAGAGAGGGGAAAAAGAAGAAAAAAACTTGTTTTCCAACTGGACGACTTCTGTCAAAATGTTTGCAGCGAAAAAAAAACATGATCCTCTGCTGAAGGACATGATTTCGAAGCGCATCTTTAAATCGCTCGAACATACACACACACACGAGCGCGGCTTCTTCTTCCGGCTACAAGCGAACGTTTGTACATGTGTGTGTATGTGTGCTTTTTGTTTCGTTTTCGCGCACCACCATGCCCCCGTACGATTGACCCGTCACTATCGCTCTGCTGGGGATTGTAGTCTGGCCTGCTATGATTTATCCACCTCAACCGAGCGAGGAGACTGTGTCACATCTTCCATCAAAACGTTTTTTCCCCTTTCAGATAACACTAATTCAACCGTGGGCTCTCTTCATTACCTGTACATTTCCAATGCCTCGCAGTAGCCGCGGGAGACGATGACGCAGTAGAGCCGACGACCGTGAGAGCTGTGGTGGCTGGACTGCTAGCAGCAGCAGCAGCAGCAGCAGCAACGCCGTCGGACAATGTTACCGCACTCGACACATCATCGGATGTTTCCGCCGCAGTGCTGGTGGTGGCGAGAGGGTCCGGATCCGTGGAGGATACTGTGGAAGTAGCGCTGGTGCTGCTGCTCTTCACGGCCCTGATCGATTCCTTGCCGAGTCCTACGTTATCGACGATGTGCGGACAATCCATTGCCACAGCACAACACTTAAACGCACACACACGCAGACTCGTACGCACGCACGCCCGCACGCACGTACTGGTCGTCTCGATTCAGGAAGTCCGGTTGCCAAGACGGTCGGTGACAGGAGGAAGGAGTAGGCTTTGCCGTTCGTGGTCGGCAGAACGGCAGTCTGCTGCTGCTGCTGCTGTAGCTTGTTGGAATTGCTTACGAAACCCCGCGCCGTGACGATGCCTTCTTCGTTTTGCTCTCGATTTGCCTACCGTGTGGCTACAGCAGCAGCACAACACCTTTCGCACGTATATTTTTGCAGCAGCTGTATGCAGAGAGCGTGTTGCTGTCACGATGGTGTGGCGGGGAGGGGAGGGGAATTGCTACTACGAGTTTTGCGTTCTAAGCATCCGTACTGCGCGAGGGAAGCGACGATTGAATTAGGTTGGAAATTATCGACGGTTCCTGCCTCACCGTACGACAATTTCTAGAACGAACCCCTGTCTATGAGCGCTTCTTCTTCTCCGTGTGTGTAGGGGACCGCCCTGCTAAATTCTTCTTCTTACTAGTTTAGCACTTTTCTCGAACGAAGCACGCAACGATGGATAGTTTGCCGCAACAACAGAGCTTACACGAGCCAAGAAACGTTAAGTGCGTGCGTGCGTGCGTGTTGTGTGCTGTGTAGCTGATGCCTGGGCTGCTGATATTGGTCGCTGTACTTTGGGCAGTCGGAAATATTGTAGCCTAATTGCTGCTGTTGCTAATTAGTTTCGCCGAAATTCGCAACATCGAAACTAACACGACTGTGCAGGTCCACGTTGGGATCGGTTCCGAAATAAGGATCGTCTATTGTTTCTTTCTCTTCTGCAAGGCAAAGTACTTTTTAAACAATTGTAAACTCCAACAGCGCAGCACACAAACACACACACGGCACGACCTTCTTCTTCGACTTCTTTTTTAATTACGAAGAATAATAACAAGAATAACTGCAACAACAAAATGACAGCTCTTAGAACTCTGTCAATCGTTGTAGCAGTTTCAAGTCAGGTTCATAATTTCTTGCAGTTCATTTCGGGAATAGTTTGGTGACGTTTGGTGACCAATAAAATCACACACATTTTACTATAAAGAGCGCATGTATTGTCAATTAAAACGAAAAAGTTACATATTATATGTAGAATAAAAGTTAACAAGTATTTTCATGAGGAGATAATTACAATTTTCGATAATTTATAGCATGGCCATACATTGGTGCCATATACCACTTGTTCAGTCTTTTAAGCACATTTCATGAGTTATATCACCATGTAACCGCAAGAGCACACATGATGGCATAAATTGCGATCCGTTGTTTATAGCTGAAAGCTTTGCATTTTTTTAATTTAAATTACACAATGACATATCACAGTACGCCTATTGATTCATATTATTTCGAAAGTTTGGCCATTTGTTCTTAATGGAGCATGCGAGTTAGAATATTGTTCTTTCTTCGTCGTTTTTTTTACTGCAATGCTGGTAAATGTTTGAATGTAATTCGTTGTTCGTGCATCTCGCTCTGCCGTCATTCCTCGTTCAGTTTTTCGTTAACCTTTTGACAGTGGAGGCTACATGAGGTACATTTTCGAATTTGACAGTTGAGGATGGCTGCTGTAGAAGATGTGCATATTTAGCAAATCAGTCTTGGCGCTTTTTGATGGCGCCATCTTTGAAGTACTGTTGCGTCATGATTAGTTTTGGATTGAAAAGTAACCTCTTTGAGGGTGATTTTTTTTGTATTAGTTCATTCTGTTCTTGGAGTGTAGTAGGATGATATATTTCGGGTTCATCAACAGCTATAAATTATCATCAAAAGTACCCCCGATTCAGCTTCAGTTAGCCAAAACACTCTCGCTGTTGGACGGATTGGTACGGTTAACCAATGGAGGCTACTTTTCATCCCACAAACTAAACAACCGGTCTTCCAGTACCACAACCCGGTTGTATACCTTCATCACAGATTACCTTAGTATTGATGTGTCATGCTAAGAAATGTCAAATCGCTCTGCACAAATCCACCGACCTGGTAATTTCTAACTAAAATTTTCTGCTTCTTCTTTTTCAATTCAATAAAAATCGAACAAGGAGGGGTGTGTGTATGTTGTTTCGCGCGCCCGTGCAGCAGTTAATATGTGCTAGTAAATATTAGATATGATTGTGGAAAACAAATTAGCGTTTTCGTTAGCCGGAATTGTTAATCCCAAAGCAAGCAAGCAAATTATTCCATTGCGGTACATGTTATTCGGGTGCTTCGCTCAAAGAAAACGGTGATGTGTGTGTGTGTGCTGAGGAAAGGAAACTGCTACAACCATTTCGTTCGCGACTAGACTAGATATCAAAGCAATCCGGAATAAATTTCGAAATGAAACAATAGGATTTGCAGCAGCAACCGCACGGAAGTTTTCATCAACGTTTCGTTATTTTCGAAGCAGTCGCAGGCGCCGAATACTGCACGGTTTACCCGCGTAACCATCCGGATTCGCTTCTATTGGCATGAAAGTGAAACAGTGAAGCAACAACGCTGCACAGCCCCGCTGCTCCACTAGCGCCTAGTTTATTTGTTGCAGTGTGGAAAAGGCCAAAACCCCTGTACCGTGTGTTATACAACCCGAAAAGAGTGAAAGCAAAGCGGTGGCAGGAAAAGTGTAACAGGTTCGGTGGAACGAACGTTTTGGCCCAGGCGCGTACACTGCCGTGCAGATTTCTGCTTCACAAAGCTGCTTGTGTTTGTGCCTATGGAGCGGTCGCAGCCCTGCCCGTGACAATCACGATGAGCTATAGTTGTTCTATTTTCAACGAAATAACACTACCCGCCCTCCACCATCCCTACCGGGTACTTCATCTAGAATGAACGCGTGCAAAGTGTCGCGTGCGAATCAATTACAGTGAGGCATTTCATAGCGTCCAAGATATTTTTAACAAGCCTCCTACGAAAGAAGCAGCACACCCTGCCCAGACCAGGGACGAACGACGAAACGCAAAGCTAAAACGCGAGTCTGGGTCGCCGCCCAGTTTATCAGCAATTTTGGCTGGCCTACTACTGTTTCTTAACAATAGCGAAACAAACGCGAAAAAACGAGCAAAATGACCGCATTTAGGTCTTCGGTCCCTTGCCGACAAAGGTGTAAGTGTATAATACCGGTGGCAATTTTCATTGCATGCTTCGTCTTCTTCGTATTCTTCCACCAACCGGCTAACAGCGCAGGTGAGTGAAGTTTATCCGGGCGTTTGGTTATTGTGTTTGGTACATTTGCATAAATCTTAAGCGCTTCGAATTAAGCATACATATTGTACAAATGTTCACCTCAAAATCGTTAACGGATTTCTAGTGTTTTAATGTATGGTTACTGAACTAATAATTGTAATATAGATTTGTTTTCCACATTTCGCTTGTTGCATTTTCCGCCTGTTGCCTGTTTAAGCATCAAAGTTGGCATTGGTTTTGATCAACGATGTCCCACGAGATAATACACGGAACGTTTCCAATTAGAGGGAACAAATTGATGCGATTGTTAAACGTAACAGATGTAATCGTACCTAATCTCTATAACTATCACGAATTACCCATCGACTCATAGCTGCAGCACCGTAATGAGATCAATCCAAACGAAGAAATTATACCGATTATGATTGTTTAACATAATCGCCACCTAATGAAAATAAATCGTAGGAAAAAAAACATTGCCCAAATGAGCTATGCGGCGGTGGGTTGGATCGTTCGTTGGTGGCCCCATGGTGACGAGTCCGTGCAGTGCATTGGCTTTGGCTGGTTCGCCTACACTTAACACTTGCACTTGCCGCTGGTTCCGCACCTGACGTTCGCTTCAGCCGGCAATGACTAATGGGTTCCTCCATCAGCACGGTACGGCACACAATCGGGCTGATTAAAAATAGTTTGGATACCACAGGGTATCTCTGGTTTTGCGGAAAGTGCTGGATTTAGATCGTTATCTTCTATTGTTACCTGCCGGCCAATAGGTGGATTATTTACTCGGGATTAGCTGTACAGGGAGGTGGCCTAACACACCCGAAATACTGAGAAAAGGGACGGTTCTATGCTATCGTAAAAGGTTGATAATTGATTCGCGTTTTCGTTTACTTATGAATGATAATTTCAGCAAACAAATGTGTTAAATTATTGTTGCACAAATTTGATTCACCTTGATAGATTGAAATGCACTTTAAAAGGCCGATTTTAGTTTAAAAAAATACATTCATTTTTGAAAATATTGGCAAGGTTTTTGCAACTTATACCTTTCCTAAGTCCTTCAGCTGTTGGAGCATATTTTTAATTCATAATTTTTTTTGTCAATTGAAGTATTTGTTTTATTTAGAAACATTTTTCGTATAAAACCTGTGGCCTTTTCCTAAAGTTTTAATATGTGTTATCATGATATATGTTTAAAGCATGGATGCATTTGAGTTTTTGCAGTTTTTTTTTCGTTTTGTCTTACATATAATTCAACCGAAAGTTTGTACAAAGTTGGTTCGATCGTTTGCAGTTATCGTTGGCTACTCAAAACACATGCATGTATCATTTTATTACAACACGGAAGAATTGTATGAGAAATGGATGCGAAAAAATAGGATCAAACGTGGTGTTTGTCATGACTAATAACACTAAACAACAATCAAACATGGTTATCTATTTGTGGCATATCATTTAACGCAAATACGTCGTTAAACTTCAAGGGTGTTATAACATACGATACGTAATTTTTATCGCTCGTAAAAAACGTCTTTATTACTTGAAGATGGTTGGAAAGCAGTGGCGCTGCAACGAGTAACCTTTTGCCGATTGAAATTGGAAATAAACTGTAGTAAAACTATTTACTTTTTTACAGTATTTGAACCTCTTATCGTCGGGTCGAACGTCGCAATAAAACGTCGTCTCGGGGTTTTTTTTTAAATCAAACAGTTAGTGTGTTAAGTGCTAATATAGGTGTTTGTTTAATTTTTTTTCCCCAAACCATGTGACTGATACAACCAAACCAATCTCGGTCTAATCTCGCTGTGCTTCGATATTTACTTTCCCTCCCTAAAATTTTCTTTTCCAGACAAAAAACAGGAAAGCGAAGAACCGAATGTTCTTGCGCGGCTAGATCTGCCATGGAGGAAGAAGAAAGGCTTTCCACGCAAAGGTAGTACCCGAATAAAGATGTCATTATTGGGAAACTAATATGGTTTGCGTCCGGTTCGGTGGCGGCAATCCCGGCAATGGTTAAAGCGTCCCCATTTTTTAATGCTTTTTGCGCGCGTGGTGGTAAATTGGAATTGGAAGGCTACGACGTGTGCCCAATACACCGAGCCACTATAAACGCTTAGCGCTCTTTGATCTCCCACAACTGGTCCATGGCAAAAAAACACATAAATACAAACGTTACCATTATGGGTGGGTTTATTGTGTTGCAATTTTCGATGTTGTCGTGTTTGATGATTGGTGTCGCATACGAAAGTTGTTATCTTTCAGTTTCTCGTATTCTAGGCTTACAGCAATTCATGGGCGGTTTTGTATAATTTACCTGAACTGGTGCTGTAAACACTCTGCCAAGTGGTGTAATTTATACTATCTCATTAGTGGATAAAGGAACGGACTATAATTAAATTGGGAGAAAACCCACAAACGCGATAAAGCCGACGTTTTTTTTTTGTATGAGTTTTTACTCCTATGATACTAGAGATGGTCTAGATAGGATCCTGCTCCTGCAGTTCGCATGATAAGAATATGAGTATCAGCGTATCGAGTTGAAACAATGTAATACGTATGCAATTCACACGTTCGTTAAATTAATGAATTTGAAAAATGTTGCATGGCTTTTTGTTGAATCATATGCCTTCTTGTTTTATCTCTCACCCTTTAAATGACTTCTTTTACTCGGAAACTAGGACACAAGGTCAGCCTCATCTGGCAGAGCGTCATAGGTGTAATTAAAAACACTAAAAGCGATAATACATGTAAACGGCCACACATTCCATGCTCGTCCATGGTGCTAGTGCGCGGTTTTGGTCCAAAACACACCGAGATGGTATCTTATGAAAACACTGTTATCACGTGCAATATGCCGGACCGGGACCGGAGATTCCCATGTGACCACCGATAGCATCAGCATCGGCAAATTGCTGATACATTCGGTTGTAATTTGTGAGCTCTCGTGCTACATTTCACCGATCGAATGACGACTGGCGGGCGGCGATAACTGCCACAGTAATAAAAAGCTGGTGAAAATTGATTCGATGCTCTCTCGATGCAGATAAAGTTTGTAGGTGCTATGGTACCGGTAGTGCTGTAGTTGTGGTGTGTCTTGAAGTTCATTTTTAATACTTACATTTTCATTTTAAATTATTTAGCTTTATATTGTTCGACTTCTTATTGTGATTTGTAAAATTCTCTGTTTGGAAAACGCTTAAAAAACGCTTGGAAAACGCACGATATTCCCACGATCGCAAAGCGCCCTCTGGTGTCGAGTTATTTTATTCGGAAGTTGACTATTACTTTTCAATTTAAGTTTGTTTAAACTTTCCCTAAACAAAACGTATATTTAGCAATGTTTCGTAAGATTACTGCAATATGAAAGAACAATTATACATTTATTGCATTTTGATATTATTATTAAATAATTCATTATTAAATACGTTTACGTGTTCTGCGTTTTGTTGCACGTGTTGTTGTCTTATCAAAACTTTGTGTCTATTTTATCTTTTTCCTTCACAGAAGATTACGAAAAGGAATACCCGCTTCAGTTGGAGAACGAGGTGTTGAAGATTTGTAACGAAAACAATATTGACTACCGGAAGTCGCTGTATACTTCCGCCCTGTACGACACGACGGACGAACCAAGCACAACGCAGCGAAACCATCACCACCACCAGCAGCAGCAGGAGCAACAAATGCAACGACCACTGTCGAACGGGACGGAACCGATGATTTACTTTGTAACGCCGACATATCCGAGGCGGGAGCAGATCCCGGAAATTATTCGTCTCGGCCAGACGCTGATGCACGTGCCCCGGCTGCACTGGATCGTGGCGGATGATACGGATAGTTGCAGTGACACGCTCAACCTACACATCA
>JXXB01030853.1:0-10817 GCA_000956275.1 Anopheles koliensis | reverse complement strand
ACACCGTCCTCCAACGCGACCACACATTTGTCGTGCCATTGTGTCGTACTTACGGACCCGGCTCGCGCTCGGTGTTGTTGGTTTAAACAATTTTTCGCTTGCGTTAGCATCCACAGCCCGGCATATCAAGTCCGCTTACCTGCAAGGAGAGATCCGGAAAACGAAAAGCGAAAAACGTATTACATTCAAAATCAGTTCTGCAATCAGTTCCTGCCCGCTGCTAGGATTTTATTGGATTTTGCTTGCTTTCACCGTTTCGCCCATTTCTTCTTCCCTTATTTTTTCTTCCTTTCCCACCGCCCCCCTTGGAAGGAAAATTAGTGCGCAAAAATAACAACAACTGCGCGAGAGGAAAACCCCGTATCGCTCGTTAGCTACCACCACCGCCGACGCGGCATGGCGGGAAAATAAGGCAGCCGAAAGTGGCTAAGCAGGCAGAAATTGGAATATAAATTAAACCCGAAGCGGCTGTAAGCGGAACAGCGCGAACGTACGCGAAAAATTGCACACATGCAAATGCGGGCGCAAAGACGAGCGAAAGGTCTGAGTCTGTCCCCGCGTGAAGGGCCGGAACGTTGTGTTGTGGTGCGTCGTATTGTGGTGTGGATGCATGCTGTACGCTTCGCCGTGTTGTTGTTTGGAGGGAAAAACCGAAAAATTTAATTTTCCGCCTCGTTAGGCGAGCGGCAAAAATCTATTTTCCTACAAGAGGAGCCACCAGAGGAGGTAGGAAAAGTAGCAGCCATCGCTGTATGAACAATCACGGAAGGAGTTGGTAGGAATGGGAACGGGCTAGATTCGTCGCGGGTGAAACGGGAACGAAATGGAAATGAAGCAGAAGCGGTAAAACAGCTTTCTTTTTTCAGTTTCTCTCCCCCTCCCTCCCCACCCCACTAAACGTTGACAATCTGCAGTCCGTCCGGTGAGCGGAAAAATTGCCGGCGGGGTGGTAAAGGGCTGCTGATTTTTTCGCAGTGCAATTACTGTCGTGCGTGTATAAGGAGCGACGAGGTGAGGTTAGAAAAATCTCGTTTTTGCATAGCACACTAAATGCAGCGGGCTCCACTCCTTTGAATCCGAGAGAAAATTGCACAGCTAAGGGGTTTTCCGTTCGCGTCCCGGAACGACCAGCAAACAATCTACTGAAAGTTTTGCTTTGTTTTGGCGTAAGAAAACATCACCACAAACACCGTGGGGGACTGCGACGACGGAAGCCAAAGCAAACCATACGGCGCGTGTAACGCGTGTGGCGTACGCCTGAATGGTATGCAACCCGCAACAACGGCACGTGCTCTAGGAGAGCGCCAAAGCGGTCACAAACCGGGCTGGGTCGTACGAGTACGATTTCAATTTGTTTTGCTTGCGAATTTCGACGGAATGGGATGCTTTCTTCGCTTGCACGGCAGAACGGCCACAGCTGCCATATCATTTAAAAGCACTTCCGTAGACAATTGACAAGTTTACATATGTGGGTGTGTGTGGGTGTGTGTGTGTGCTTGAGTGGAGGGAGGAAAAATATGCACACGAAAATCGATGTTTCGTCTCGTTCTCTATCCCGCGCGAAACGTTATGGCGTAATGACGTTTCCACTATCCGCTTCTTCCACACCGGTGAAAGAAAGTGTCCAGGTGGAAGGTGTCCACACAAAACCGGGCCGCGATAAACACGGGAAAGTTAAGCGGCCGCCCGGCGAACGGGAAGCGCCTGGTTTTTGGGTTGTTGAATTTTCATTGCTTCATCATCATAATCATACGAGGTTTATGGGGCCCCGGCCATACATGCTTGGCTTGACGCCTGTTTCATTGTTTTCTTTTTTTTCTCTGTGTGTGTGTGTATGTGTCCGTTCGCCTTTCTTTTCCAGAGACGCGTCCCGAGCCCGTCCGTTTCAACGTCAGTTGTTATTTTCAGCACCCTCGTAGAGTTTTTTGTTTCTTTTTTCTCGCTCCTATCGAGCATGCGATACATATATATTTTTGAGTGGAAGGCACATTCTCGCCAGACGTCATCACCATTCGGTACGGGCAGCAACGGCTGCACCCGGCCCGTGTTGTGTGCTGTTGCTGCGCCCGTAAGGTAGACAACACGATGTCATTCTTGCTGACAGCAGCCGACAACAGAGCACCGTGCGGCAGGATGGGGAGATGCCCCTGATGCAAAACTACTGGTACCGCAGTGTAACGTTGCTCGAACAACGTTAAATAGACCCTGCATGCGGGGCTTTTGCTACATAACGACGTACAACAACACCCATACAAGGGCGGAGAAAGATGAAAGCCGGAGTACGGTGTATGGAAAATGCATAATGCATGTTAAGGTTCGGGCAGCTGCAGTTCCAGCGGCGTGGAGGGTTTTGCCCCTGCAGGGTATGCAACACCGCTTGCTGACACGCTGAATAGCAAGCAGCGGGCATGGGTACCGGGAACAAAAACGGGGGATAAGAAACAACAACGCAAATGCAATGTAAATCGGGTTTCAGCAAACCTCGGAGAAGACGACGCCAGACGTCTTGTGAATATACGGGTTTTGCCTTGCGCCGGGCAGAGCAGGCAGCTACGTGTCTAATCACGCACAAGGGTTGGGTGAAGACGGAAAAGGCATAAGAAAGAAGAAAAAACAAATCCCCACCGCGGGAGCAAATCGAGCACGATAAGGAAAAATTGGGATTTGCTCGATGCACACCATCCCGTATGCATCCGTTTCTTGCCCCGGCGCTTTCCTTTGTAACGCAACCACCAGCACGCTTGGAGCCCCTGGAAGTTATGCAAATGAGAATCAATTTCAAGTACCCGTTGGGCGTCCCTGGATGGTCTCGATCGAGAACAAAGCATTCTAATGGTGCTTTGATTCGGCACGAAAAGACACTTTATTCTGCCGGTGAGCTGGCAGCCGAACAGCCTTTTCCCGTATGATCGATGCACACGATGTGGTGGGTAACTCCTTCCACCCCTCCAACGCCCCACACATTACATTAGCGCGCCCGAGATGAAGTCATAAAAACTTCCCACCGGGGCAGGATGGCAAAGTGGGAAAAGAAGTTTTATTACCATTCGATACGGCATCGGCACTCCCCCGGGTGGAAATGGTCATCAATATGGGGACGAAATTTTTAGATAAATTGTACTTTAATACTTTCGGTGCGACGCAATGGCGGTTGTCGGAAGATTCCAGCGCTAGGTCCGGCGACGCACCGTGCCCGTGTGTAGAACGGACGATGAAGATGAAAATTTCCTTCATCACCATCACCATCATCATCATCGCGATCGTTGGTTGTAAAAGTTGTCTCGCTGGGCCGCTGCTCCCGGATACGAAAGTACGTAAAAAGACGTAATGACCAGGTATTTCCCTCCCCCCGTTTTCCCATCGCCAGGTGGCCTTCAGGACGCGAGAAGACGCAAACGTCTCGAACCGTCCCCGGGAGCATTTTTAAAACCCCGTCCGTCCGGTTGACGTTGGATTACTTTTTTGCTTTCCTTCCATTTTGTCACTTTGTCCTGATGAAGCTGGTGGAAAAATTTTTATGGCATGCAATCAAAGTGCATTACACAACACCTGTGACGCGGGAGTCTCTCCCTCCCCGGGGACGGGATGGCCTTCCGCTTGTCGTACTTGCACTCGTTTCGCACTGATTTTCCATTCAATTCCTTGCGAAACCCGAGCACCGACACTGCTGTCCGGTGCTAATGTCCTTGCCATGCTTGCTGCGACCGCTCGCACTGTTTAGCGGGAAGCGGTTTTATTTTCTTGCACACTTTCATCTAGCAATGCCACCGTTGTGGCGGCGGGTGTTGCGGTTTTTGATTTTCCCACTTTTCGCGAGACAGAAGAAGAACGCCATGGCGTGTCGTAAATGCGGTCGTAAATGAATATGCCACTCAGAGTGGCAAGAGCGAGACAAGGAGAGTGGCTATGTTTTGGAAAAACAAAAAGAGTAACAGGGGGTTTAGAAAGGATTGTGTTCCGGGAATGAAACAAAACGAAACCAAAACTGGTAGCGCAGCGCGAAAACGAGCGGAAATTGGATGAATTTTAACGATGGCTACGCCACTATTAGCCGTGCGAGCGTGTTGTGGTCGGTTTTATACACCAGCGACCGGGGTAACAGCGCAAGACTCTATAATTTTCCATTTTCGCCGCCCGAACGGTTGCTTTTGTTTTATCTCAGGAAATTGTAAACGGTGGGTGGGAAAGGAAAAACAATTAGCCAGGCTTTCTAGGTTCAATCGTTGTTGATCATTTTTTTTTGAGCTGATTAATTTCCTTGTGTACATTTTGTGCAAAAGATTTACTTTTACTGTTTTGGCATGAGATTACAGAAGAAAGTGTTGTTCGTTAGATGTCCTTTAAAGACATTTTTGAAATTCCAACTTCAAATTTCAATTAAAAAGACTATTTAATATCTATTTGAAAAACAATTGAATATATTAATTTGTCCAAAACATAGGATCAGACATTATCTTGAGGCAGATTACTCCATCATTTAATTATAATTTCTAGCTCAAATTCGTCCACCTCCTGAACAGTGAAGGAATTTCAAATACTAATCTTGTTAAAGGTATAATCTTTGCGGAGCTTTTGCAAAACAAATTTCGAAACCAATCGGCGTAGACAGTAAAGTATCGAAAAAAAAAATAGCCACCCGCTCGATGCTTTTCCCATTAACTTCACAAGCGGCAAATTTCCTGTCGTTGATCACTTGCTCAAACATTGACCGTTTTCCCGGGCACCACACGCACCGGCGAGCCCACCCACTCGCAGCGCGGGTGCTGATGCACAAAAGAAGCAGATACGAGGGGACGATCGGAAAGTTTTCGCATCGATTTCGTCACACCTACCGCCGCCCTCCTGCACGGCAATGGATAATATCCTGGGACGGCACTACGGACGTCCGTTCAGCACCGGGAATGAGTGCCGATAGGTGCAACGGACGAATGAAAAAAAAAAAAATACGACCGTGTATTGGAAGTTGTAAAATGAAAAGTTTACCCAATCGGTTGTTGTACAGGTTTTTCTCGATGAGTTCGTATTTTTTTTTGCTCTGTGTATATGTGCTGCTGTTGTTGCATCAGGACTATCGTTTGCAACATCATTCCGTTTGGTTGCATTCAGCCCATTCGCCAGGAAGGCTGGCTGGTGGGGTTGGCTGGGGAATGCGAAAGAGAAACTCAATGGGACTCAATGACAACTGGCTTTCGTTGTTTGGTTTCCCATCGGCAGAGAAAACCCCGATATCGCAACTGGGTGGTCGGGAGACAAAAAAAAATCCTCTTTCGCTTGCTCTCTTTTCCCGTCCTATGAAGGAACCAACGCTGCAGGCTGGAACAGTTTTTCTTTCTCGGTATTGCACATTGCGCTTACGTGTGTGCATGAGATTCGCAGTGAAAAGAAAATGTCTGAAGGTATAAAGGGCGGGTTGCTGGCAAAGTATATCAGTGGACAAAAAATATGCTCCAAATTCAATGGATTTCATCAAAAGCTTCTGAATGTGGTTGGACGGTCGATGACGGTGATACGTGAATTAAAGCCAGAGAGAAACATATGGTTCGAGTCAGGAGGATAACACTATTTGTTTGAGGATATTTGGGTATGTTAGTACCACTTTGGGTAACTTTGATAGAGAGAAAAGTTTTTTTTTCTCGAGAGATTCGAACCGTCATCGTCACTGTCATTTATGTGCTTTCTAACACTGCGCGCTTACCATGCGTGCTATGCCGCTTGTAACGGTATGACGCGATAGAAGTGTTATATAAAAGTTAGATAGCAAATTTACAATCTTATAGCAACAAATACAAGAAAATTTTTGAGAAGTTGTACTATTTTTAAGAGCAAATTTTTGTTTTCGATTTTGTTATTTTAAACAGTAGAAATTTGAAGAGCCTCTCAGTCACGTATAACTGCTGCGCGAATCATCGATTCAATTTGAAGCTTTTCAAAATTTTACTCCCCGCTCCCGGTACGAAACTCAAACACAGCCGTGCATCGTTGCCATGTGGAAGCGGCAAAGGTGCGCCATCATAAAGATATTGCTTATTTCATTTGATAGAACCACTTAGACATGCCTCGCCTCTAGCAAACCCAATTGCCCACTGTTCTCCCTCTCTCTCTATCTCTCCTCCCGTTCGTCTGGGTGAAGTTTTGCGAGCCGTTCCGAAATCCCACGGGCGACACGGCGAGCAAACATAGATAATGCAACGGCAACAGAAAGTTCCCACTGCGGCATAAGTTTCGCCGATCGCCAAAAGTAAGTTTCCTCCATTTGATTTGGCAACGGGCTGGGAAGGGGGGTTTGAAGTTGGAACCGAAAACGTCGCAAGTACGTAGAAGATGAAGATTGCTTCCCCATGGGTAGTTCCGGCGACTTGAGCACAAATACGTACACATCAGCGAAACGAACTCTCCCCGTTGGGAAAGAAGCTAAAGAAACAGTCCCGAATGCCACGGTAGCTAATATTGCTGGCGCTGCACAGCAGCGGCTAGCTGCCATCGGACTAATTAGTGTGGAGACACCATAATCGTTAATGCTTTAATTGATTGCCATTGGGAGCGTTTGGCTGGTTCCCCGTTAATTGGTGTTATTATTGCTATTCGAAGTATTATTGCTGTTTACGGGGTTGCCGTTGGCTACGCCGGACTGCGCCAACAAGTGTCCACCATGTTGTTTTGCACCTCTTGCAGGAGGGGTGTGGTCGTTGTTGTCTACTACAATCTATATCGCATACTTCCCCGAACAACCTTCGCTTCTAGTTGATGAACTCATGAAATAAATTTTCGTTTGACGGGGAAAACGAAATAACGGCCATTGGGTTTTATTTTTCACACCAACACTACCACCAGCAGCTACCCGGAAGTCATTAAAACTTTTCTCGCGCACAGGGATGCGGGGAACAAGGAATGGCAGCCGATTAAAGTAAGATGAGCTTTAAACTCGTTTAATGTAATGCTTCTCTCCCGCTGATCGTTTGTCCAGATTTTATCGATTGTTTCACTTCTCGAGCCAGACTTTGCCCGAAGGGCCTTCGTCTCAGTGTTGTGAGCTTTGTGTTGTGCATTTTTCGTGCTTAGAAGTAAGCTTTGGTTCGATCAGTTAGTTAAAAACACACGCCAACGTCAGGTGTAGTTCAAAGTTCCGGCTTCCGACGAAAACTTGCAATATTGACCCCCGCGGCAAGCGTTATTTATACTGGGGTTCGCTCGTTTCAATTGCATTTGCCGAAGTGTTCCTGCAAGGATCTTTAGATCCGGATTACGTTTCACACCGTAAAGCGATGCAGCAGGCTAAGGGATGCTTCTTCTTAGCCACGTTGGGAAACCGATGGCCGTGGGATGGAAGACAAAAAGTTAAAGCAGTAAGTAAGGTGGAAAACGACGACCGAAGGCGGATAAACTTTGGACTTACGTACAAAGCTTGCCGTGCTGTGTGGGTATGGTCCAGCGCAAACCGCACAAAAACACACACAGACACGCCGCATATGCAGGATCGCCACACAGTGTGGAGGAAGTTCTACTCCGTCCCCGTGTCCGTGTCCACTCGACCGTAGCGTATTGGTCCAATACGGTGGAATTGCTACAAATTTTCTTTCTTCTTCTCCACACTCCACACACGCCACCACCACCAACCGGAAGGGTTTTTCACACAAAAATGGCACAACCACCGGAAGCACCGGAAGCTCGATAGCAGCGGCGAGCGGAACTGTGTTCGAATCGATTGCATATTTATGCTTCCCACTTGCAAACGATTTGCGGACGACCAATGTTGTAGCTGAAACCTGCAGGAGCAGTGAGTGAAGTTGTGCGGTGGGGAAAATATTCAACCAAAAACCCCACCAGCCCTCCCACTTCCGGGGGGGAGGAGCGGTAACGTGTTTTGGGATGTATCTTCAAATTTCTTACCCAGGAGGATTGCACTGTGTTTAGTGCCGGTGACCGAAGGAGTAAAAACTGGGCAGGTCGGGCTGGCGGAAGGCTGATGCAGTTTTAGTGTCAGCATGACAGTTGGTGTAGTTGTTTTGAAATCAAGAGCTGTCAGTAATAAGTAATGTATTTAGCAGATTTGTGTGCTCATGCTCTCGTGCGCCTCGGAGCAGGGGAAGTAGAATGTAAGGAATTGGATTGTCATGTACCTGCTCCGGAGGGTATTTTAATGTGAGTAACAATTTTGCTCCTTTTTCTGCAAGCTGCTCTTGTCCCGGTGAGGATGAGCAAAGTGCTTTCACGATGAATAGAGGCATAAGCCCGGTTGCAGGCGGTTTCGGTCGAATCTTGTTCCGGTTTTAAGCATCCACTTGCACAACCCGGCTAGGTCGTTCACGGAATCGGCCCTTCGCCTTCGATGGAATGCGGATAATCTGCACTATTTCGGGCTAAAACGATACCGGGATCCGGCCGGCCGTAAAACGTTTAAAAACTTTCCAAAAAGCCCCGGGCCGAGGCTCGACGCTCCGGGGCCGCGCACCGTACGCGAACCGTCAATATGGAACGTGCTCGGGGAACGGGAGCCGACGCGTACGAAAAGCGCTAGTTGATTGGAACGAACGCTTTTTGGTGGAGCGAACCGGACCAGACACTCGGTGCCGGTTTTGCACGTGTTCGGTGACCCGAAAGCGGTGCGGAAGTGTGCCGATAGCCGGACACAAGGGTCCACTTCACACCACATTCACGTCGGTTTCGAGCCAGAAGGCACAAATCGAAACATTCCTACACGTCCGCAACTAATCACGGATGCTGCTGCTGCGGCTGCTGCTCGACTGTGCGCGCCCGAAAGGTAGGCTACCCGCTTTGCAACAGGGCGAGTGGTTCGTGTTCGTTCGCTCGATTCGCACTCACACAGACAGATACACACAAAAACCCCTCATAGGCCTGAAGGAACAGCTCGTTCGGAAAGCCGCAAAGCAAGCGTAGCAACCTCTTTCTCTTGCTCTTTTTTCATACGATGAAACGATTTTTTTCCCACGAGCTTGTCAATCCTCTTATCCGCTTCGCTCGGCACACCACCGTTTGTGACTTCAGCCTCGGGTCCGGAGAACCGACAAAAAACGGTCCCAGCCTCTCACACACACGCATACAAACAATCGATTTCCATGACTCTATAATCGGATAAACAAACAAAATAATGCTATTGTGGCAATTTAGATGCGCCTGATTAGATATCGGCACCCGAACGGGGCGCACTGAATCTTTCTCACACCTTTTTTCCTCCCCCGGTCCGGTCCCCGGGGCGGGACGACAATGTCGCGGACAGTTGCGCCGGCTGACGGGCGACGATTCCCGGATATGGGAGCATAAACAAAGGGTCGTAGCGCTGGCAGCCGAATGAATAACAGATAAGATAGATACCACAGTGTGTTTGCCCGGGTGAACCGAAGGCGCAACACGAATGGAATGGTTGGATGTGTTCCGTGGGTTAATGATTATCGCCACAGCGGGAACCGTAACCAAACAAGGCTTTTAACTGAGTCGATAAAGAAAGTTAGCAAGTTCCGTTGTAATCGCGGGGTTGGTGGGGAGGGGCGAACATCGTAGGCATTAAGTGGAAATCATTGCCGGGCGAATAATCAACCGGATGGCGGCCAGGGCGATAGCGCGATGGGAATAATATTAACTGGTTTTTCGTGTACGCGACATTAGCGAGCCATCAGGAGCAGCAGCGGAAGAAGCGTGCGCCTGAAAGGTAGGCAACGCGCACCGCACCCAGCTAACGAACCGACGATGAGTCGCACGCGTGGCGTGGCTCATAAACTGTGACAGAATTGTGGTTTGAAGAAAACCAGATAATGAGCACGCAAAGTCGGCGTTATATATGGCGCATGTTGTGCTTGTGTGTGTGTGTGTTTGTGGAATCGGGTAAGCCACAGGCGTGGAGTAGCTCCTGCTCGAGGGCCCGGTCGAGCAATCACACGCCACGAGTATTTAACGCAATAAGCATTAAATTCAAATTAGTTTCACCATTTATCTCTCCGCAGCGTCGGATGCGGCGAACGTTTCTCCACAAAGCCCCACAAGAAGATGGCGGCAAGGACGTGACGCTGCCTCTGGCACGGTTTTGCGGGATCGAAGGAAGAAATTAGACAAATTGAAATTGAGAGATAAATTACGCACGCTGCCCATTACGCTGGGCGACAAGATGGGACCGGGTTTGGTGCGACCAGCCGACGCAGCTGCGGTGAAGGTTCTTCCGCAAGCCTAACGCAAGGCACCACCTGATTGGATGTATTGAAAATTATCATTTGTTGGTTCGGCTTATGGGCGAGAAGGCCATCGCGTGCTGAAATATGGCACCCAGTATGGCACTCATTTGTCCATTCGGTTCCCAATCCATGAGCAGGGGTTTTGTTGAATGTTTCATTTGTCATTGCGTGTGCGAGTGTGGGGTACGAATGGATCGAACATCGAAGCGTTTCGTTGCGCTGGGAAGAGGATTGAGGTCTTCTTCGAAGGTGGCTTCATGCTAGAGCCGTCCATTTGGAAAGCGTTTTGGAAACGATCGCCATGCGGTCGTGATTGCGGAGAATTGCGACATCGATTCACGTCGCCAGAGACATAACCTCCTGCTCACATAACCAATTCCACCATTCCGAAGCGGGTTTTATGGCACGCCTCACCGTCGGCACCCGCAGCAGCGCAACCATTTCCGATTGGTAATTTATTTCAATTTAACGCGAACGATTCTGATTAATACTCTTTATTGAGTTTAATCAGTGTGGATCGGGCGCACATCGGTTGGCGCCAGTGGCTGGTTTGGGTTGCGGAAGATTGCTTCACCGGATCGATCGGGTGCCTTTCCGTCGCCAACACTGGATGCTGTTTGATGACTACCGTTTTGC
>JXXB01030827.1:0-17794 GCA_000956275.1 Anopheles koliensis | reverse complement strand
GCGCCCGATGACGTAATTCGGCGCGAGATTTGTGTACGCTGTGTTCTGATCACGTACCACGAGCATGAACGTGCATATGAGACCTCGTCCGGTGATTGCTGCAGGAAACCGACGTGCAGCAGCCGTTGTGCTTGTCATGGAAAAGAAGCGCTTCTGTGCGGATAGCTTAAGTAAAGTGGTAGCACATACAGGCAGGGAATGCCGTGAATCTCTTTCACTGACGATGCACCAGACCGTAAACGTAAACCATCCCGGGTACGTCTGACCAACAAGCGAAGGTTTGTGGGACGAGCGTCTGATTAACATTCTGCAGAGTTCCCTGGAGGGTTCCCTCTTGGCGATGGCTCCCCTTTCATTACACCCGAGAAGGTCGATCCGGTTGCTCTTCGGATCGGTATGTCGCATACAATTTTATTTTCTTGCTTTTAATATATTTTTGTGAACAAAAAGAAAATGGTTTTATGTAAAAATAACCTTTCCAAACAAATTTAAGCATAAAGATAGATTTAATTTAAAATTAAATGTTGTAATATAAATTTTATAACCACATGCCGCAACACCCGTATAATTTTGTAGAAAAATATATTTTTATAACTATTTTTCAGCACCCAAGGTCGCTCTTTCATGTGAAATCAATTGCAATCGAATAGCGACCCATTACTCGAAATTTTAATTTAAAAATATAATATTATAAATGTTATATTGTACCTTGAAGGTTGAATAGTGGAACGGATAATTTCCAACCACCACCCCAGCGCACTCCATCTAAAGCAACTCAAAGCACATTCTCAGACTTGTTGGGCAGACTCGTCTCGATCGCTTTCGCTTTCGATCGCACCAACCGCAACGCCGACGAATGTGTTGGGATGCTTACTGTACGATTACGATTGTTTATGTGCCCATGCTTGAGGTGCTGGGCACCTCGTACGCATAATAACCAGTGCATGGCGAGCGGAACGTGCTGTGGGTCTTTTTTATTCGCTATCCTATGGAACGTTCCTGCTTCACCAGCCTCTGACAACCACCAAGCGAGTTGACCAAGGGTAGCCTAAGAGCCAACCCTGACTTGATGACTCAAACGCTAAATATAGGCAAAGCAAGCTTCCAAGGAAAATTAGTGCCTTTTCTGTGTGAGTGTGTCCACTCGGTCACGTGCCCAGAAGTACCTTTCCTTGCCTTCTTCCACCAATCCATTGGAGCTGGAGGCTGCCTGTGGTTCATTATGGAGAGCCTCTCGCGTACGGCGATATGTTCGTGATTACGCTGGCAAGAACGGTGGAAGCGAAATAATCAAAACCTCTGAACGGGTAGCAGGCGACGACGGAACCCATGTGTGTGTGAGAGCAGTGTGTGTATCCAAGATCGCGAGCCCATTTTCGACAGTTGACGAATGGCTTCACTGCTATGCTGTTTGCATTGACTTCAAGGGAAGGCGCCGTGCGGCAAAATTTTGGCGAATCTTTTTGTATGTATGCATCCGAACATGTACGGAGATCACTATAATCGTGTTTTGAAGATTTTTGTCTGCATACAAAGTTCACACAACGATATCTTCGATTGTTATAAATTAATTTTTTAATTACAATTTACAAAATGTTGATAAGTTCTATCGTTTTGATCTACTTACTTTTTAATAATGACGATCCTAATATCAATAATCTAAACTGATTTTCTAAGTAGCTAGTTGAGGGTTAACAAGTATTTTTTTAAACAATTAAAATGCATGTTTATGGAATCGGGTTCCAGAACCTGATGATGTTGAACTTGAACCTATCAAAGGCATAATTTTAATACTTCTGTCTCTTCATGTCCACTAGCCACAATAGAGAGAACTGTTGAACGCAACTATCTGAAATGCGACCCCACGATTCAATAGGGGTTTTCTTTTATGCGAAACTAGCAAAATTATTCGCTATTGTTGAAAAAAATAGTAAAATTTTTTATCTAGAAAACTTCATGTTTGGTTTTCATATAAAAAACATGTTACATAACCTTTAAATATTAAATTTCACGCCAAAATATCTTTATATGAATATTGATGCTCACACACATAAGTTAATCGAGCTATTTTGCTGGATCGTGCTTAAAATTACACATGCAATAAAACTAGTTTCAACAAAATTAGCATTTCACCAACATGATTTAATCGCAAAGCAATGCAAAACACGCTAATGTTCACGCTGATTTCAGTTGCTATAAAAAGAATTCAACTGGAACCACTATCAACAATGTCCCAATCTTTCCCCTAGAAGCTATTATCACGTGCAAAGTGGCGGTTTTTAACATCGCATTCTCACACATTTCTTTCCCATTTTCTTTCGCCCGGTTTCGTAAACTTCCAGATTCTTCTGACATCGTGGACTGCAAGCTGAAGCTGATCATGGGTCTAATCTGGACGCTAATTTTGCACTACTCCATCTCGCTGCCGATGTGGGAGGGTGACGAGAACGGTGACAACCAGGCCAACGGTAATGGAGCCTCACCGAAGCAGCGGCTGATGAACTGGATACACCGGCTGGTACCGGATCTGCCCATCAACAACTTCACCTCGGACTGGACGAACGGCAAGGCGGTTGGCGCTTTGGTGGATGCTGTCGCTCCTGGACTCTGTCCAGACTGGCCCATGTGGGATCCGAAGGATGCGGTTCAGAATGCTGCTGAGGCGATGGGTCTGGCCGATGATTGGCTGAACGTACGCCAGTTGATACGTCCGGAGGAGATGGTCAACCCGAACATCGACGAACAATCCATGATGACCTATCTGTCACAGTATCCGAACGCGAAACTGAAGTCTGGTGCTCCACTTCGTCCTCGCACCAATCACAGCAGGTTAGTAGCGAATTTAACCTGGGTGTCTTTTTCATGAAAAACGGGGAACGGGTTAACTTTCGATTCCGAACAAGGAGACCCGCGGGATCAACCCTTAACGTGAGTGTCGTAGATCATCCTTCCTCCCAGTCCCAATCTGTCCTTGACTCATTAGGAATGGAATGCGTTTGAATAACTTCTGTCGAGATTGCGTATTACGTACTGATTTGATCTAATACTTATACAATTCACATTGTTGAAAATTTTCTTTCCTTGCTAATACAACATTTCAAAGTCATACTGGAAAACAACAAACCCCTCGCATAGAAACATCCCAACGACAATATCGATTGATTCAACGACACCTTCTGTCTACAATCGTGTTGTATCTATCGATCTTTATCTTTTTCTCTCTTCTCTTTCTATTTATCTACCGTTTCTGTACTCCACATTGAACAATACAATTCCGATGTACGCACACTTACCTATTTACACTGCAGTGTTCCACCGCCGCGGTAAGTTGGTGCTGCAAAGGAACGTGTAGGGCTAGCAATAATTGTTAATGTGACTTGATGTTTTCAATTTTACTGCTACTCCTTACCCACGTTACTAAGACTGCTGTGTTACAGATCTTGTTGAAGCAAATTTTCTTTACAAAAAACCAACAATCTTAATACACGATCAAATATACTCACCAACCACGTCTGCAGCAACGTTCACCACACTGCGCCTGTTTGTTTGCTGCATAAACAAGCTGCTTTACTTCTTTTGTTTTGTTGTCCGCGGTTGATCAGATTAAATTTCCTCTTGTTTGTTTGTGCTGATCATATAGTTTTATTACAATTTTTAATTATTCGTTTGGCTATTTCCTATGATTGCTGGGAAACATGGAAGATTGCTCAAAATTCGTCTGCAGTATCACCTCTACAGCAAGAAACCATTGATAGATTTTCTCTTGGTCATTTTTAAAATTTTATCTTCTTTGTTTCCTCGAATGATGCGTGTGTGATTATATACTTATCTGTTCTTCTGTCAGTAATTCCAAAATCATGTACAGCACGATATTTGAAATCGTCAATAATGCCTTTGTAATACTTTTACCATAGAGAATGCACAGTTTTTATTCCACGATTACTGATATGGCTTAAAATTAGGTTACATTATTTATGTGTAAAAAATATTTATACTAACTTGAAGAATATCTTGATTTTAAAATTATTTTGCTTATTAGAAAACTGGGCTACACAGTAATGAGGTATATAGATAGTTCACTCGATTAATACTTTAAAATAAAGATCATGAAAGTTACTTTTGTATATTTCTTTAAAATTCGTTTGCAGCTGTTTCTCTTGTTTTAATTTCATGAGCAATTTAGGAACGGATCTCAAAACTAAACAGTTGTTTAATCGGTTAGAACACAACAAAAAAAAAAAACTCTCCAAGCACAGGCTATGTTGGAAGTCAAAAATCAAGATATTCAGAAATTAAAAATCTGTTGGTGCAGATGTTTTGGTGCTAATTATGTTTGCCAAAATAGCTTTTAAGCTTGAAGCTAAATAGTTTTTCCTCTCGAACCTGATTATGGATAAATGTTTAATTTTTAATCCTTCTATTACAACCCTACTAATGCCACCGTCTTCATGTCGGGTTCCCTTTCTCATCCATATCCAACACAGGGTGCGCGCTTACGGTCCTGGCATTGAGCCTACTGGGCCAACGGTGGGAGCTCCGGCTAACTTCACGGTGGAAACGTTCTCCGCCGGCAAGGGTAACGTTGAAGTGGCTGTTCACAACCCGAACGGTAATCCGGAAAAGGTTGACTGTCGGTTCAACAACGACAAGAACCTGACGTACTCCGTCTCGTACATCCCGAAGCTGGAAGGTCCGCACAAAGTGTACGTGAAGTTTAATGGTCGCGACATCCCGAAGAGTCCTTACGAGGTACAGGTCGAAAGTCAGGCCGGTGATCCAACCAAGGTGACAGCGAGTGGACCGGGCTTGCTGCCGGACGGTGTAGTCGTCGGGAAGCAGACGTACTTCGACATCACAACGAAAGACGCTGGCAAGGGTACGCCCGAAGTGATCATACTCGATCCGGCGAACCACAAGACGTCGGTAGCGGCGAAGTTGCGTCAAATCGGCAACGATCAGTGGCGCTGCGAGTACACGGCTAAGCAGGTCGGCCTTCACTCGGTCAACGTGTTCTACTGTGGCCAGCAGATCCGTGGCAGTCCGTACGGTGTTCGTGTCGCACCAGTCTGTGATCCTCGGAAGGTGCGTGCAAGTGGACGTGGTCTGCAGCCCGTCGGGGTACGCGTCAACGACGACGATGTTACGTTCCGTATCTTCACTGAGGGCGCCGGCGAGGGCATCCCGGAGGTGAAGATATTCGGTCCAGGTGGTGTTGCACCGGAGCACAGCATCCGCAAACTTGACGCCACCACGTACGAGGCGCAATACATTCCACTGAAAGAGGGACGATACAAGATCCTGGTGCTGTACGGTGGCCAAGAGATTCCGAAATCACCCTTCGAAGTAACGGTCGGTCCACAGAAGCACACCTCGATCGTAGCGTACGGACCGGGCCTAAAGTCGGGAATGGTGGGTCAACCGGCCTGTTTCGTCGTTGAAACGAACGGGGAAACGGGAAATCTCGGCTTCAGCATCGCCGGACCCTCGCAGGCCGAAATTGAGTGCCACGACAATGGAGATGGTTCAGCTTTGGTCAAGTACCACCCAACTGCTCCGGGCGAGTACGCCGTGCACATACTGTGTGACAACGAGGACATCCCCAAGAGTCCTCACATCGCCCAGGTCCTACCGAAAGCGGACGATTTCCATCCCGAGCTGGTGAAGGTGAGTGGCCCCGGTGTGGAGAAGAACGGTGGCGTGATCGTGGGCAAACCGACCGAGTTCACCGTGGACGCGACGCGGGCCGGTTCGGCACCACTGGAGGTGAAAATTAACGACGTTTTCTCCAATACGATCACACACAAGATCGCACAAACGGAGAGTGGTGTGAAGAAGATTACCTATACGGCACCGTCGGCCGAACCGGTCACGGTGGAGGTGAACTACGGTGGCGTAGCCGTACCGCAGTCACCCTTCCGTGTGAACGTTTCCACACCGCTGGACGCATCGAAGGTGCAGTTCTTCGGACCATGGCTGGAACCGGGTGTCAAACCGAACGCGGCGACTCACTTCAACGTCGATGCCAGGTAGGTGACGGTAGCCGGTGGAACTTGAAATTTAACGACCTGTTTTTTACTTTTATCTCGCTCTCTTTTTCGTGGAATCTATAAAGGGCCGCCGGTAATGGACTGCTCGAGGTGAATCTAGTGCACGAAGAAACGAAACAGAAGGTACCGGTGCGCATAATCGATAATAATGATAATACGTACGCAGTGGAAGTCATCCCCCCGCTGCCAGGCACCTACTCTACGAATCTCCTGTACGGTGGATTCAAAGTCCCACTAGCACCGAAAGTGACCGTCTCACCGCCGGTCGACGTGTCGAAGATCAAGGTCGACGGACTAGAACCAAGTAAGTATTCTAACCGTAGTAGGTCCTTCCACAGTCGTACCGCATTTTGACGTACTCTGTTAGCCGCACCGTTGAACAGCTTGCAGCAGTTCCGCGTCATCACAAACGGCATCGGTAAGGCAGATCTGGCCGTCACAATAACAAGCCCCTCAGGCAATCGCGTCAAAGCGCACGTCATACCGACGGCGGAAGGGTTTCTCGTCAACTTCACACCCACTCAGTTGGGCGAGTATTTGCTTAGTGTCAGTTTCGGCGGCACTCCCATCACGCCGCAGCCCTTCCGCCTGCAGTGTCTCGTTGGGTCGGATTCGCGAAAGGTGCAGGCAAGTGGTCCGGGACTGGTGCGTGGCATTATCAACCGGCCGGCGGAGTTTATGATCGACACACGCGGCGCTGGTCAAGGGGGGTTGGGCGTGACGGTCGAGGGTCCGTGCGAAGCCGCTATCAACTGTCGCGATAATGGCGATGGTACGTGCAACGTGGCCTACCTGCCGACCGAGATCGGCGACTATACTATCAACATTACGTTCAACGATGACCACATCGCTGGATCACCGTACCAGGCGATCATTGTGCCGGAACCGAACCTCAACAAGATACGCGTCTCCGGCATGGGCATCCAGCCGCACGGTATAGTGGACATGGCCCAAGGCAGTTTTTTTTTCGTTTTTGCTGTTGTCTTGGCTTTCCGTTGACTGGTGTTCTATGTTTTGCTCTTCCTAACAACAGAAGCAAAAGAAGCGTTTTTTATTCGTTCATTTTGCAGATTGATCGCATGTTTTACTAATTTTAGAGTTGATTATTTTCTTTATTTTATCTAACTGTGGATGGATTCATATGTTGATGCTGTGCTCCTCCGTTGTATGAAAATATTATAGTATTTTTTAGGGATTTCTTTAATTAAAAAAAGACTATGTGGATTGCATACATCGAAATGAAATTTATACCTTGCGCCTAATAGTATGCAATGCATATGCGTAATGCTATATAACTGCTAAATGGCAATTGTCTTTCTCAGCCAAAACCTCGTCAATGACACCGTTTGCTGCTTGCGTTAGAAAAGAGATTTTCTAAATCAACGATTTAAAATTAATCCTCTCTTATTCGTGTTATTTTAGGTGTCGTCATGAACGCTCCCACGGACTTCCTGGTCGATATGAGCAAGGTCGGCGACGACGTGGATCGATCGAAACTGTCCTGCAACATCTTCGACCCACGCGGTAACGAAATACCGAGCAAACTGGTGCCAAGTGAGTCGGCCGATGACGTGTTCCGCATCATGTACACACCGTTCGAGGCGGGTCGCCACACGATCGATTTGCTGTACGACAACGTGCCCGTTCCCGGATCGCCTTTCGTGGTGAACGTCAAGTCTGGTTGCGATCCTACGCGCTGCCGTGCGTACGGTCCCGGGCTGGAAGGTGCTCTTACCGACAAGATGGCCACGTTTACCGTGGAAACACGAGGTGCCGGTGCGGGTGGTCTATCGCTCGCCATCGAGGGCCCGTCCGAGGCAAAGATGAGCTGCACCGACAACCGGGATGGGTCCTGCGACGTCGAGTATCTACCGACGGAACCGGGCGAATACGATATAACGATCCGATTCGCGGACAAGCACATCCCCGGTTCGCCGTTCAAGGTCGTCGTGAACGAATCGACGCGCCCGGAGAAGGTGAAGGTGTATGGACCCGGTATCGAGCACGGGCAGGTGTACGAAGGTGTTCCGGCACAGTTCTTTATCGATTGCGGTGATGCCGGACCAGGCAAAATTTCGGTCAAACTTAGCTCGTCGGAAGGCAAAGCCCTCACGGCGCACGTACAGGACAAGGGCAATGGGGTGTTTGGTGTGTCGTACGTTCCACCAAAGGAGGGCTCCGTCCTTACGGCGAACGTGCAGTTCGCGGATCAGAACGTCAGCTGCAGTCCATTTGTGATGACCGTATCACCAGCACCGAATGACGTACCGGTTAAGGTGTACGGTGAGGCAGCGGAGAAGAAATCGCTTCCAGCATCGCTTCCTGCCAAGTTCCAGATCGATGCACCGAAAGCTAATAAGAAGGAGGACATCAACGTCAGTATCAAGGGACCGGATGGTAAGCCGTTGGTGCCAAAAATGGAACAGGAAGCGGACGGTACGTACGCTGTCTCCTTCGTACCGGACGAATGCGGTCCCTATAATGTCAGTATTAAGTGCGGCGGAAAGGACGTACTCGGATCGCCCTTCCTGCTGCAAGCCATACCAACGGGAGAGGTGCGTTAACATAGGACGATCGGTTCTTGTACAGCAGGTTTATATTCAACTTTCCTTCATTTAATAGGCTGATAAGTGCAAAATGGTACAAGCCGTCCCAACCAACCAAGAGTACGGCAAAAAGAATCATTTTGCCGTCGATGCAAGAGAAGCAGGCACGGGTGCCGTAACGTGCAAGATTGTCTCCCACTCCGAAGCGAGGTAGGCCAGTTTTGTTATAAAAATCACTACTAGTATGGAATAGTTACTAATAAAAACATCCTATCTGCTCTCTATCCACCAGTGACGTGGACATTGATATAATCGAGAAGGATGGATTCTTCGACATTTTCTACGTGCTGAAGGATCCGGGAGACTACGATCTGGACATTAAATTCGGTGGCCAACACATCCCCAACGGCACGTTCACGATTAAGGTATATTAAACCATATTCTTTTTATCATTTATTTCTTTACCCTCCCTCGTTCGTCTCTCTATTTAAGGCATCTGCCGTAGTCACACGAGTGCAAGTTGTGTCTAGTCATGTTTACTCGAATGTTTCAATGAGCCCCAGCAAGCTGGAAAAACATTTTCAATGATTTTTAGTGTGGAGCTATCTTTGATCAACTACATTACTCTTTACTCCCCGTACTTGTCGTTATGCTTCAGAACACTTTGCCTCGTTCATGTAGCAGTTTAGTGGTGGTTTTACGGTAGAAATGTTATCGGTATATTTATTTTCTATTGCGCGATTTTTGGTGTCGTTAATCTTTTGTAGAACAAAAAAAGTGTGCAGATTGTGTGCAAACCAAAGCCAATATCAATTCGCTGTACAAGTAACTATGAATGAATGTATCAACGACAATGCTTTGTTGCAATTTCAATAGCAAGTCGTTGCGCATAATACAATCGTATAGATGCAGTGTAATTTGACAGCAGTTTATATTATGAAGATTTATTTTTCTTTTTTACGTTCAAACGTTTCTCCACCAAAGTTTTGATTTACTCGTTTAGCTTCAATGGCCAATGAAAGCAAATAAACCAAAGTTCGAAATGTTTCTTACACGACATAATATGCAAACATATACAAATTTTCTTTGCGGTTTCTCTTTTGTATTCGAAACCAAGAGCTAAAGCTGGAAAGAAACACTTATCTCTATGGCTTCGCTCGCTAATATTGCCGCTAAATAGCAGGCTTGTCTGACACTGCATGCATGTTAGTAGCACCATAAATATAATCACGTCCCGAATGGTATTGCTAATCATTTACAGTGCTGCTTTTGTAGTGTAAACTTAAACATGTAAGGGTTATTCGCTCGCGTTAAAACGTACTGTCCCTACCGGACGTGTTCGGTGGTTTTTGGTGAACCGTACCCGGCGCGCTTGGCCAGAAAATCACGACCGTAGAATTTCACTTTCTTCTCCCGTGCTACGATCGTCTACACCATGTGACAGTCGCTTTCGTCAACCATCATGGTGCTCAGAGTTGTATCTGCCAGCCCCGCACTAACAAATTGCTTGTCTTACCTCACGGCGACCAACACCGTCGTCGTGAATCGCGTGCGTCAAGAAAAAACATCTTCTGAATGAAAATAAATCTTTAAATGTATAAATTTTTGCATATCCCCGCCACTCGATCTTCCGGGACGGATGGCCAGTTGGTGTGCCATTCTTATATTAATTCGCATTCCCAGTGTGCGTCTCCCAGCCCCACAGCAGGGACGGCGATGCCAAAAATAGCATTTCTCTGGCGTGGAAAATGCGCTCATCCTGCAACCTGCAAACTCGCCATCAGTTGTCGTATCATAACACCGACAAGTGGCAAGTGTCGCTTTTCATTGATGTTGCATTTACTTGGGGGTGATTGGGGGGAGAAATTTTTGTCGTTTTTGTACGTCAAACAAGGCGTACCAACATGATTCGCTTACAGCTTATCCAATATTAACGCCTGTACGCTCGCACTTTGGTTTATTTGCATTTTATTTCGTTGAAGATTATGAGATATAGTTTGATTTGAACGTTATTCCTAAACTAGGTCTAGTTATTTTCTAAATCTGTATAAAGTGTCATAACAAATTTAATTAACGTATACATAGCATCCACTAGACATGGACTAACAATTCAATGTTGATCTAAAACATGCCTGTAGAGAAAAAACAGCAACATTGTAGATCAACTCTAGTCTTTGCCATTGAGGAAGACTTTGAGATTTTTGTTTGTTTGTTTATTTATTTGCCTGTCCGATCTATAAGACATTTACAATTTATTCAGCTCGACCATAAAAAATAGACCCATCAAATTAACAAACTAGCACCATGTCACACGAAATGTGCCCCACTCTCTCGCACTTGTGCCCGCAAATGCGTTGATCTCAGTAGAAGTCAAATTGTTTTGTTTGCACGATCGCTTTTTATTGCATAAATGACCACGACCTATAGACGCTGCTCTGTCGCATGTGCTGCTATGGTTTCAGCTGCACTGCTGCTAAGCCTTTGCGAGATGTATAGAGAACAATTTTTGGCCAACACTGATTGCTGCACGCTTAATCCCTGCTGCGCTAGAAAGAAATTGATAGTCATTGTTCTGCGATGGCTCGGGCGACTTTCATGCTCTCTCTACCCCTTGCAAAGCTGCAGCAACATCGACAGGAGCAGGTAGGTTGTTTGGATGAGAGAGGCTATTTAATTCTTCACACTGAGTACAGTATATCCATCGAAATACGAAATATCAACCATCAAAAAAGCCTATTATGAACTAGACTCACAATAAGAACGTTTGGAATGTTGGCTAAATAATACATTTCTAAGTAATGTGTTGTAGTCAAATATTGTGTTATGCTATTTATGCTATTTATGAAAATCAATAACGTGGAAAACATTTTTGAAAGTAAATACTGTATAATACTATGATTATACAGTTAATTGTTTAGCGACTGATAGTTCGAGAAAAATGTATGATGTTAATTTTTTATAAAGTTTTGGCATTTGTAACTACAGTAAAGACCCCAAGATTCGAGTTTGTTAATTTATTTCAATGTTTTAAATCTTAAAGCGAGTCATATACATTGTATTTTTCTTCCAAAATTTAAAGATCTATTAGTAAATAATTGTTCCTTGTTCAATCTTATTATTTTAAATTTTGTTCAAACTTGAACTATTTAAAGCTATTTTAGCAAAATCAGCCTGTTTCTAAATCCGCGAAACAAACTGATACATTGACATGCAAAATTTCAGCTAGCAGATCATATATCAAAATGGGACGGAAGATAATGCGCGTAACGTTGTTTTATTGTCCCAACGGAAGACCGTTGCTACAATGAGCAATTAAACTGACAACATGCCTTTTAACGATCGTCTCCTTGAGCCGAAAAGGGAACGACATCCCTAAGCCAACCGTAGTCCGTGGATTTTTTATGTTTAACAACATAATTTTCAGCACGAATTAATTCCTTTCGCCAGATGGACAGAGGTACTGTCGGTTACTGTGGTCGCTCGTATCACGCGAATATTGCGACAATTAGTGCCAGAAAGTGCCTGTTTGTCGTGCGTGCTGCCACCAGACGGGAACGAAAATGTGCCAAATATGCTTCGCCTCTCGTAATTAATGTATCGCGGGGCGTGAACTTCCCCTAGGCGGGTTTGCGTCGGATTGGGTATGATTAGAAAAATGGTGGAACGTTTTCAGTTAAGATGTTCGGTATGTCAAAGCGTTACCGCTCATCTAAGCAGCAGCTTGCAACGGTTGAGCAGTAACCTGAAGTGATTTAAATATAAATACAACACGCATCTTAATGCGGCAGGGATTTGTTACCGGTTCTAATCTCCCAATTTGTTTGCACTCGTTGCCCCACGTCATTCGAGCGAGTTTCAAGATAGTGCTAATCATTCTTCAGACAGGGTAAATGACAAATTAGTACAACATGTGGTTCGCACTGATGCTTTAAGTATATTAATTGTATTCTAAGTTCTTTTGCCACTGAAATTCAATCGAAGCAGCAGCCGTGCTAGGTTTGTAGGACTCATTACGCAGACAATCAATCTTTTCCCTATGGTGCTTTATCAGTTTATATTCGATCGTTAGATTTCGTCATTTTCGTTTTACGGTTGAGTTTTCTTCTCATCCCAAAGTACCATTTCACTTTATTGATTCACATTCAGTATAAAAAACCTCACAACTCCCACCCTCAATTTCAAGAAAACAGAGCACTCGTTTTGTTGATTTTACTGTCGAAAAACATTGGCCCGGGATAGCAAAATAGTACATTCAGCAGTGATGTTCCTCGGTCTACACTAGACCGACACAAAACAGAACTATTTTTTTTAAGTTTGATGAGTAGCTACTTGTGTACAAACACCATATACTTTCAGGATCATTTTGTGTTTGTGTGAAAATATTACTTTTTGTATTTAGTTAAAAAATAGACTTTTATTCCACAAGACTTGTATGTTCCATAAAATTTTATTATTTTTATGCCATAATTTTTATAAAATGTTATTATATTCATACGGTTAAATTTCCTGTCAGCAACGATGATTTAACTGTTGATATTACTAGTAACCAAATTAGCTTAAATTAGCAAATTTACTTTTTCCTACCAAATTTTAGTGCGTTTAGTATCTCCTCCTAAAATTTCGCTTTCGTCGCTATGCAATAGCGCTTATTTCGATAGGTTTTTTGTGTAAAACATATGTGAATCTTCTAATCTCACATTCACTTTCTAATTTATCAGTTTAATACGACTATCAGGAACACAGCTGCCACATATCGCTGTTAGTCGCACCAGCACTAATGATCCGCTTATGACGACGCACGGCGCATTATGAGTAAATATTGAATTAGTACAAGGTCCACACTTTCCACACATTCCCCGGTGCGCAGCACGATCCCTGACCCGATCCAAACCACACGCATAAACAGCTGGGTCCGGGAAGGCTACAAAGTTTATTAGCTTTACATGATTTTCGCGCAATTTTCCCTTGGACAAAATCGGTGCAAGGTCTCGCTGCATACCAGCAAGATCGATTTTCGCAAAAACATTTGATGTTATTTTTCTTTCGCTGCTTTTTAATTGAATGACCTAGTGGTTGTTGGCGAGCAGTTCACCACAAACGACGCTGGTGGTAAGGGGATCTTATACCGCGTGATCCACGTTGACTAATACTAAGCTGCCTGTTGCGATGCGAGGGTGTTTTTCCACTGCGTGCTTCACCACCCAACCGAGTAAAACGTTCGTCTGCCGCCTTCCATGCGGTTCGAATCGCGTGTCACTGTGGCGAAGGGGGCGACTCGTGCACACACTTACACCAGCGCCGTGCTTTGATCATCATATCCATGTCCACCAATTGCCCTGCACGTTACGGGGCACGCGCTCTGAGTGTTTGGGAAAAGCGTGGAATGGAGGTTTTCCCTCCTTCTCTAGGACCGGCAACCGAATGTACCCGAAGCGCGCCACGAACGAACACGCTACACGAAGAACTTCGTACTACTTTATACGAGGCGTTTATTTTTCCACCCGCCGAACGATCACGATCGCCGACCGTATGTGATTTTTCCTACATCTGCAGCGACCGCCATACAGGAGACGATCGCTTTTCCTTCCCCCTTCCGCAACCCTGACGTACCCTGCCTGCGCTACCAAACAATAGCGGGTGAGTCGTCCCTCGTCCATCTTCCGTTCTACCGCGTGTTGTTGTTGCGAAGATACGCGGCCGTTGATCGGAGCTCAAACTTCTCCCGCACTTCTGTTTGGACGCTTCGGAGGAAAAGTCACACAACCAGGAACGGTACGCACGGAATTTCTCTAGCCTACTGGCAACAAGTGGCGTGTTAGTTTCTTATCGCATTGGGATTGTGGATAGTGTGTTTTGTGTGCTAGTGTTCGTGTGCATTTGACATTCGTTGGAGTGTCGGAAAAACCGATTGAACCGACCGGTGTTGGCAGGTTAACCTCAAAGCATTACTTGGAAATTACAAAAAAGTGACATCGTGGATATTATCCTTGCGAAAGATCTTCGTTGGTAATTAAATTCTAACCTAAATAATCTAGTTTAAGTAAAACAATATTAAAAAAAGGGTTTTTTCAGTTGTGTTTCAGATGTGTGGGAATAGTTTTTCAAATGTTATTGTTGAAATCTTCCATGTTCAAACTGAATTTTCAAGATCTAAAATGAACGTATTACAACTTTATTTAAATTCAATTTCATAATCTCTCGTTATTGCGTTGTCGTCGGGCATGTCGAATGACTAAAAACAAGCATAACTTCGCATCCGACGTTTTACCAACCCGAAAATTAAAACTTAAAAAAATATATCCAAACCACAGAGAAAAGACCGACAGCTGCTACCGTTACTGCTGCTTTCGCTGCTGGCTGGCACTTCTTGCGTCACCTTGGCGTGGTCGGTTCTTCCAGCAAAGCGGTACGATGTGTGGTGTACCATTGGAACCGGCTACGATCGTGTTTAGGGTCCTCGTGATTTTGAGATGCGCTGAAAAACGAACCGTTACGAATGGACATTTCTTTTCCGCTCAAACGAACCGAACGGATTGAAGAATTTTCGAGACCGTAAAACCGCTGTCTCTCGGAGCATCCCGGATGGGTTTGCCGTGTCGTTACGCGGATACGGATTGGTTGATGCAAATGGAATTTTATTGAAAAAAAACGCAATACCACCCCGATGTCCTATACCGTGCAAATTAATGTAGGATATCCGTACACTAGATTGTTGCAGGTTAGGTTTAACCAAACTGATTTCCTTAGAAAAACTGCAACTGCTACTTTAGATTGTATTTCTTAAACGTAGGCACATCCGTCACCATTGCAATGTTTCTGACTGAAACGATGTAAGTTTAAAGAGGCTATTCCAAAACTAGTATTGCACGATTAATTTAATTAATTAGCATGGTAAAAGATTCACCATGATGTGTTGTTTCAGTACAACTTATTTTTACTAGCTCTCGCTTGAGTGAAAGCATAATTTTTGTAAAAGAATCACTCGGTTCATTCATGCAAAGATTCTTATTATATTAGAACATTTTCATAGTTATTCAAATTTTATCAAAAAATGATTGTATGATCTGTTTACTAATACCTAATGCAGCCATTTACTTTTGTTCCTATTTATAACATTCAGGATGTTTAAACGTTACTTATAAACATAGAATGACATTGACATTGAATGATGTATAATTTTAAATGTATTTTTTATCGATTTATTTACGTGATTAAATCGAGTCAGTTTTGAATATTACTAGGCATAAGGTTTTTTATTAGCTTGATTTTTTCATTAAATTTTTATTTCTATTTATTACAAAGTTGATAAACAAACATGGACTTGTGTGTTTTTCATTGAACAATGTGCTTAAAACAATGTGCCAGGCCAACAACAATAGTGAAATTAAACTCAAACAATAGATAATTAATATTTAATTTTTTTATTATCACCCAAATGTGTACACTTTAGCAGATGCAAATCATCGTAAAAGACCATTGGAATAATTTTATTTAAATAATTTAAATTTAAATGATAGTTTTGCATATGATTCACTTCGCATTCGAATAAGAAACACATACTCTGTTTTAGTCCATTTTGTCGGATCTTATCGAAAATACTTGCGAGTAGTTTTTATTTTTGCTCATACCCACACACCGAAATAGAAATCACGTTGAACGAATCCCACATAAATCTACCTTGATGAATGATTGAAATATGTGCCGACAATTTATTGCTTACCAGCGCATCTCTACAATAATCAGCAGTACCTGCATATATCGCCATCGGTCTTACGAAACGCCTGCCCGCTGGCTGTCTGATCCGGCTCTATGAATAATTAATCGCAACTCGGCACGGTATGCTTGCCTAATTGCTTGTTTTTCACCCGGTCCATGTGCCATCGCGAGCCGCTTTTCCGATTGTCCCATTCTTCGCCTTTCATCCGTCAATCGTACTAAATGAGCTATCACCCGCCGGTGCCATTTTGTTTTACTCTGTTGCTCTGCCGGCGGCTCTGCGGTGGCGGAGGTTCTAAGAACAAAACGAAAAATACGAGCACTCTGCCTTTGCACACCTAGATTCCATTACAAAAAAAAAGATACAACAACACGGCGCACGGATGCTACGTGGGAACAGTGACCGGGCCCTGGGCCCCGTTGATTATGCCCTCGTGCTCGCACAGGTGGCAACATCTGGGGCCAACAAATGTTGCGCATTTTGCACGGGTTGTCAATGAGCGAAGAAAATTCTGGCATGCGGATCGAATTTATACCGTGCCTGCACCGCTACTCGAGCGCCGTTTGTTGTGTTAGCGGGCTTGGTAGATATCTTGTGGCCGATTGTGCACGGCGCGATAAGTCGCTCGTGGGGTTGATTGGGAGTGGGCCGGGAACTTTGTTGTTTGGATGAGAATTCATCGCGTGCTCGTTCCTTTTCTACGTCGGTATTAATAACACGTTGCTTATTAAACTTTGATAACTTTAGATCCTGTTGTTCGGTACCGAACAACTTAGCTACGTGAGCTTGCCGTGAGACGCAGTATTTTGAAAACAAGGATCCACGAATCAAAATGACGTCCATCACGCGTCAAAAAGTTTTTTACTTCAATATCCACAGTGCAGCAAAACTAATGACAACAAATTTGACCACTTTGACCCGTATCGGTTACGTGAAGCTGTTACGTTTTGCTAACTAACCGCGCGAGATCCGATTCCCTGGACTTATAAGAACGTCTTCTCGGCACGAGCTACAATTACACCAAACATCCCTAAATCCATCGCTGTCCTACCGGGTGGGGGCGTTAAAAATCGTGAACCAAATCAAATTAATTTTACCCACCGTGCTGTTGCCCAGCGGCGACACAGCCCCAGCGCCAGTTCGTTAGTCGCCAGGCGCAAGGGGTCATGCGTGAAAGATTTAGAATCCGACACGTTGACGCGACGCCGCCGACCGCCGACTACAAACTTGTTTTGCCGGAGAAAAATAGAAGTTTGATCTAAATATATTTTATGCGTTCCATTCAGGCACACACCGATCCACGGTCGTATAAGAACGAGATGTAATAGCCATTTCGCCACCACCGAGTGGTCTGCGTGACAAACGAAAGTGACAGAATTTCAGAAGTGTTTATCCACTTACTGATTGATGTAAATGCGTTGTGTTGGATTTCAGGAATGTAGCGTTAACAATAACGCCGTGCCCGTGGAATGGGACTAACCTAA
>JXXB01030821.1:0-15148 GCA_000956275.1 Anopheles koliensis | reverse complement strand
AGAGAATTAAAAATGGAAATAGCAAAAGCAAGAGTTATAAATTTATAGGAACACACATATATACATAATTCACCTTTTACTGACAATTTCGAGGCATGGGCGCGATCAAATCTAATCAAATTTCCCGCGCGGGTGTAGCAATGAATGTGCAATCCAACGTTATCGGCGGATGGGCAGCTTTAATTTCAATTATCGAATGCTACTGACCTTCTTTTTTTGTGTGCGTGTGTGTCTGTTTGTGTTTGTTTTGTTTTCCTACCATCCTTCTATTTATAACTACGCCAACCTCCTGCGTCTCTCACCAATCTCTGACTTTACTTTTGCTGTTGGTTTGTTTGATTTGTTTAAAATTTCTCCCCCTTATTTCAATTTTGGCATTCTTTGACGTTTTTTTGTATTTATTTATCTTTTCTTGTGTTCTCTCTCTCTCCCTCTCTCTCTTTTTCTCTCTATATCTTTCTCCATATCTTTTTTCAATTTTCTCTACTCGATACGATTCTGTTTATTCGATGTGTAACTTTACTTTGTTCTGTGCTAATTTGCACTATTTCAGGTGACTATTGTTTGAATATGATGAGATGAAAAACAAGAAAGGATCTGCTGCTAACATTTCAGTGTTGCATTGGACAAATGCTACCACTTTCACATCAGATCGTTCGAATCGTCGGCATAGGGAAGGGTACAGTTTAAACTTGAAAAGAAGCTTATGTTGTCAACCAACCAAGAAGGATTTTTTCTGTGTGCTGTATTTGTTGTACATTAAAGAATGTTCGTCTTTAACACACGCACACACTTGTACACAAACAAACACACACTAATACACTCTGTTACAGTTGTGGCGAGACCTATACTTATGCACAATCCACTCCGTGGACATTTAAATAAGTTTGAAAAGTTTTGCTGTAGAAACATTCAGCACGGCAAATTGTCCCCTGCTTGCACTCATTTAAAATTAACAACAAAAATAATCTTCTGGCCCTTTTACCTCGCCCTGAGGTAGCCAGTTTTCTGTCTGGTCAGCCCGTTGTCAATTTTAGCAGAAAAGGAAGAGAACGAAGCAACAAGAATTTAATTTAGCACCTTACCCGTACGTCCGTTGAAGTTTGTTGTTTTACTCTTTTGTAGCGCTGTTTGTGTGTGTGTGTGTGTGCGCGCGTTTATCTCGATGTTTGTGAAAACCATCCCTCTTCCATTTCCCATCTCAACCCATTTTTGTCGTTTGTCCTACATTTAGTAGAGGATGTCTTTTCTGTTTGTGTGTCACTGCGTGCGATATTTATTTATAGCGTTAAGCAGCAGAATTTTGAAATCAGCGAGAGAAAAATTGCAATAAAGAAAGAGAAAAAGTTAAATGTTCAGAGCCTCAATCTTCCAATCCTCCTCCATCGCCCCCATTACCCTCGAAATAATTATATATTTGTCTCGGTGCAGAGAAATCCAATAGGATCTGTTCTCATGTGTTTTTAAGATTTGGTGGACGTGCTTGGTGGACGGTGTTGTGACGGGAGGTGTGTCCGTAGAAGTGAAAGAATTTTCTGAACTAGAAGAAAAAAGAAAACAAAAACGCATATAAAATTAAAGCGAAAGAAAGTGCAAGTTAAAAAAACAACAATAAACACGAAACAGGAAACAAACGAAAAAGCAAAGTAAACATGACTACGAGAAAAAAGAAACGTCAGCAAGATGGCGGTGGCGGCGGTGGCACTGGCGGCGGCGGTGGAGGATTCCTCAAGAAGGTTTCGTCCTTGTTCAGCCTTGACACGGTACAGTAGTAGTGTTTTGTATCTTCTGCTAGTCCTTTAAGTAATTAGTCGCTTAATTTTCATGTAGATTTTGGTGTTTGATGTTGCTCTTGTTTAATTCTTCTGTGTAATTGTTTTAGTAATTATTAAGAGCCTTTTCGCGTACAGTTTCTCCGTCCTTGAAAGGTACTGAGCGAATGACTAACCCTTTGCTAGGAAATCTGTAATTAAGTCTTGTGCACACGCACAGCCGTATGTATGCTCCTCTTAACTTCCTATCCGGGTATTGGCCTTCGAGTTCGGGACAGTAACAAGTCTTACATTTTTCAGCTTTCATGTGATATTAATTTCCCTACCTTCTGTTTTGCCTCCCGCAGGTTCCGACATCGAACACGAACGACACGAAGCAGGTGAGCATGCAAGGAGCAACCGAAAAATTCAGCATGAAAAGAAAGAGGAACTGATTTGCGAGCACAGCCTGGCTTTGGATGTGTAACAAGCCATTCGCTGAACTATTAATCATCGGACTACAAAAATAGCTAGCATTATCTGGTTGATTGGAAGCAGACGTAGGAGACACTCATATTATTATCGCTGAGCGGAATAATAAGCCTATTATGTATTTTTGTTTTAAATTGTCTAAAAACTTTGAACATGTTATCACAAGTTTCACTTACGATTACGATTTGTAGGATAGAAACGAACACAGATGTTAAACTTTTTCAAATGGATCTGTTTTGCTTTTGGGCGTTTTTGTGAAGTTTACAATTTCATAGAATGATTTAAAATTAAAGATGAAATCACTGTTACGTTAGTTCAATTATAAATCCAAATCAAAAAAAAAAAATTGGAAAAATCCAATTATATGTTAATGAAGCATTTCTGATCTCTTGGCTTTAGGCTGATGTTTCAAATTTAATACCAAAATGTATGCAATTTGCATTGCTTAAACCGTTTCTGTACATTTGTATACGCTTCAATTCACTTGTGTATAGTTACTAATTTTATTTCTGTTTCCACCTACTAGCTGAATGGCGACTCACCCTGGGAGTATGATGAAATCACACTACTGCGCGGTTCGACCGGACTTGGTTTTTCGATCGCGGGCGGCACCGACAATCCGCACATCAATCTCGACGCGTCGATTTATATCACGAAGGTGATTCCGGGCGGTGCGGCCCATGTTGATGGGCGGTTGCAGGTGAATGATTGCATTGTGGCGGTTAACGAGGTACGGGTAGTAAACGTAACGCACGGCGATGCGGTGGACGCACTGAAGCAGGCGGGTGATCGCGTAACGCTGGTAGGTAGTCGGTAGTTTTTCGGCTTAGTTTCACACTCCTCATCTGACCGATTCCTCTTCTTTCCTGACAGCAAATCCGTCGAAAGAGGCCACCGGCCCAGGCACCGAAGCTGGAGGAGATCGACCTGTTAAAGGGCAGCAAGGGGCTTGGGTTCTCGATTGCGGGTGGCATCGGCAACCAGCACATCCCGGGCGACAACGGCATCTACGTGACGAAGATAATGGAGGGCGGTGCGGCTCACGGTGATGGGCGGCTTGCCGTTGGTGACAAGTTGATTGCAGTCCGGACACCGGACGGCGGAGAGCGCAATCTCGAGAACGTTGTACACGAGGAGGCGGTCGCAACGCTGAAGGCGATCACAAACCGCGCCACGCTGATCGTACAGAAGACGAACATCCTGCAGACGCTTGCAAATTCAATCAGCAACTTGAACTCGCTCTCGACCAACGCGATGAACAGCGTTGGCATTAGCATGGTCGACCATGCTTCACCAGATGCAGGTGGGGGTGGCGGTGGTGAGGCGGTTGGTGTCGATGCGGAAATGCCGACAGCACGTTCGCACTCGCCAGCGTTCGGGCTGGAAAACAGTTCGTCCCGGTACGCGTCCTCGAACGTATTGGAGACGGGCATGCCGATTGGGACTCCACGTGCCGTCAGCAGTGAGGACATTACGCGGTAAGTAGACACTTGGCAGTTGGCAGCTAGATGGAGCATTAAATTAAAGCAATTTTCATTTAATTGTATACCATAGTGTACCACGCACGATTGTAATACGGAAAGGAGCGTCTGGGCTTGGTTTCAACATTGTTGGTGGCGAAGATGGACAGGTAAATATTGTTGCCTAATGCATATGTTTCCGTCACATTAAACTTCAAATTAAACTGAAAATTATAACATTTTAATTTAAAACATATGTTTAATTGCTCGCTGATTGACTGATTTTTAAATTATTAACACAGCATTAAGAGTATTTAAACCCACACTGAAATCTACGTTGTTAAAAAACATGAAAGTTTACGTTGATATTATTCAGTGATAAGATAATTTTTGTAAAAGAATTCAACATGTAAATTTAGTCGACCTTAAGTCAATTCCTATCGCAGGGCGTTTTGTTAAAAATATGTAAATTTTATAATTTAAAAATTTCTCTAAAACGAAATGCCATCAAATGATCCGTACATATTTTGGAGGAAGTCTTCGTTGTATTCGTTGCTGGAGTATTCGTTGCTGAGATGCAAATCCGATCATGACATCGCAGCTTGATAACCTACGATGGTAGGGTTGAAAATAATTAAAATTGGCTTTGAAAATATCTTATCCGATCTGCTCTGTCTTGTTGATCATTTGAGTTACACAAAAGAATAATATATAGATAGTAGTTTAAGGGTCTTTGAATTGTTTTTCAAACCACAATATAGACATAGTTGCAAGGGATTGAAATTATGTGTCTAACAAATACGCATATATTTTTCGGATGTTTTTTTCAACAACTTTTTTCAACAGAATCTTTTTCAACCTCAACACAAATGCAGTTTTGTGTTTAGATGGGAATCTAAATAAACAGTTTTATTATGTGTCAAAAGACAAAACAGTCATGGTTATGTGACATTGCTACATGTACAAATATTTTAAAATCGTCGGAATCGATACTGTTTTTGGGAAACAAATATTACTTTAGCCATGCCATTTGAAAGTATATAACATATATAAATAACTACATTTAAAAGAACCAAGCATGCAGCCCTATGAAACATGCTGATGTTAACGGGTGCAGAACATGATCGTTATCGATAATTTCGCTGTTAACTTAACTGGGCGGTGCAATGCTGTAATGGTAGTGACACAGTGCTTTCTTATGACATGAATAGCATTATAGTCTGGATTGTCTGCTTCTAGCAAGGAGTGGCTAACTAGCTTTGGTGATATCAAATAGCCTAGTAAGCTAACAATGTAGGATTGACTTATGTCACGATATAGAAGAAGAAACAAAGCAAATAAATGCAAAATAAATCGCTTTAACTTATTATATTCATTTACACATACATGCATAAAAATATTTAATTTTAATGATCTATGATCAGGAATAGTTAAAGTTCTTATCGTTGAGCTGCTTAGTTGTCTACCAAAAAAGTGTGAAATAACAACTAGATACTAACTACTGACATTGGATCTCCCTCATTGATTGAAAAAGGAATTCCACGTGCTAATTTTAGTTAAAACTTGATATAACATTATTTTATTTGCTGTTCTGCAGGGAATTTTCGTATCGTACGTGCTGGCCGGTGGTGCAGCCGACCTCGGTGGCGAACTGAAGCGTGGCGATCAGCTACTATCTGTGAACGGTATCAGCCTCTCGAATGCGTCACACGAGGATGCGGCACAGGCTCTTAAGGTAAGTTGATAGTTGTGATGATTCGACACACCGTGCTAAAGCTGTTTTCGTATTTATTCGTACACAGAATGCTGGTGGCACAGTGACGCTGGTGGTGCAGTATCGTCCGGAAGACTACAACCGATTCGAGCAGCGTATCCAGGAGCTGAAGCAAGCGGTAGCAGCGGGCACCGGTACGCTACTCCGAACCTCCCAGAAGCGTACACTCTACGTGCGGTAAGTCATATTAGTTCGGAATGCAAATATATCGTGTGTAAGGATGGGAACATGGTAGCAAAATCTTCTTTTTGCGCCTACCGTATTATTGAAGATTATTTTTGCTGAATTCACGATACATTTGTTTGATTTTGTAGCGCCCTCTTCGACTACGACCCAAACCGGGACGACGGGCTACCGACGCGGGGTCTCCAGTTCAGGCACGGTGACATTCTGCATGTGACGAACGCTTCCGACGACGAATGGTGGCAGGCGCGCCGCGTGATCGGCGAAGACGAGGAGGAAAGCATCGGCATCGTGCCGTCGAAACGGCGCTGGGAGCGCAAGCAACGAGCCCGTGATCGCAGCGTCAAATTCCAGGGCCATGCCGGAGCCAACAACAACAACAACCTGGAAAAGGTACCAGCGGGCAAGGAGGATGGGGAGGAGGAGGTGAATGTTTCCTCCGCAGTTTGAGTGCAACTAGTGTGCGTGGTAGCAGCCATTCGTAGATGATATCTAATCGTTATGTTGTGTTGCGCGCTCTTTCCCGCAGGTTTCGACGCTCGATCGGAAGAAGAAAAATTTCTCCTTCTCCCGCCGGTTCCCTTTCATGAAGAGCAAGGACGATAAGAACGAGGATGGATCCGATCAAGAGCGTAAGTAGCAGTTAGTAACGCTCACACTCAAAACATCTTCTTGCAGGAAGAGCGTCAGTGTAAGCAGTACGAGCAACGTACTGTGGGAGCTGTCGCGTAGTCGATGTCACTTTGATCGATGTGTTTCGATGTTATCTAGTGTGTACTATTATTGAACCTATGAATCTACGTGTTGGTTGGCACACGCCTTGTCGCACTTTTCCGGCCTGCCGCTGTCCTGCATTTATGTATAATTTTCTACGTTTTCTTTTCTTTCTTTTCCATCTCGTTTTATATTCATTCGTCGTCTTCGTGTCCTTTATCGGCACACTCGTTGCCATGTGTATGTGTGCGTGTGTGTTTTTGTTTTGACATCGAACCCACCACCTTCCACTTGCATCTGTCCATGTGCCAAATATATGTACTATTTGTGTACCATCCGTCCGTCCCGAACATTTCCATCTCATCCTGCCGCTGTACACGATCACCGTTTACCGTGAATTTTGCTTCTCTGGTGGCGAACCGCCATTTTGCTGAATACAAACAGCTAATGGTAATCTATTAGAGCCGAACCACCACGATCCCGAGCAGCGTAAGTGTCCGCTACTTTAATGGGATGGGAAGGGCCAAAAGGGAATTTAGTTTATTGTACGATTATCGAACCGTGCGGCTCAATTGGTACGTTTTGAGCAGTGTTTGTAATAACAAACGTTCATTTTTTACAGTATACGCTCTTAAACACAGAATGTACAATTAAATTAAGCAGAGCAGGATATCAGGCAGAGAAGGTTTTTGCATGCGTAGGAAATCGAAGCTAGATACTATGGAACCATAAAACTTCTATGAAAAATAATATTTCTAGTGTGTTAAAACGGGCGATTCTAAAAAAAGTTAACATAGTTAACAACACACTTAAATTCATAGTTATCTGCGATGATGAAATGAATGGAAACAAATTAGTAAAATACTAACAATGTTTTTCGATGTTCTGGATCTGTTTGCCAAAGTTTGTTTTAAAAATTCTCTAATAATAGAGCTGGCTTTGTACGGGAGCAAGATCATTGGATGATGAATATTGGGGTTGAGTGAAGAGGAAAACATTTGCGATCTGCACGGTTTCATTCAATCCTTCCGTTTCTTCCTTCCGTTTCACCCTTCATTTCCATCTCATGGTGTAAAGTGTTGTGTTCTGCTTTTATGTTTCACTTTCACGTTTCTGATTTTTGGTACCTCTAAAATCTCTGCACGTTATTGGCGCGCTATTGGCTCTGTTTATTGTTGTGTTTGTGTTTGGTTCATTCGGATCTTTGAAAGAACCTTTTTCAAAAGGCAAAGGTACTGTGAACCATCCTGTACACCTATAGTAGGTCAAGGATAGGTCGTAAGTAGCTTTTTTTTGGCAAGCTTTTCGGTTTCTCTCCTGGAGATGATTATAGACAATCCAACAAATTAGAAGAAATAAACAAAAAACACACATGCATACACTCGAACATTTTTACAAATGCACATGCACGCGCAGTGCGTCCATGCCTTCCCACGCCCTTAAAGTGCGTTACTTTTACCATCGACGTGCGACGCTAGATGAACAACACAACACAATTATGTATACTCTAATTGCCATCTCCAATCCATTTCCAGCTTTCATGCTTTGCTACACACAAGATGACGCGAACGCCGAAGGTAAGTTATTTCGATTTCAATATTGGTTTGAGTATTTTTTTTACGTTTGCCCATATTTTTGTACACTCTCCCGAATATTATCGATATAAGTGCATCGGTTTTCTCGGGTACCTCGTTTGTTGTGTTTTGGTTGTGTTTCCGTTTTCCGTTGGTATTTGTTAGGTGTGCGATTTGTTTCCCTCTCTTCATATCGCACAGGTCTCCTTCAGTTGTTAGTGGTTTGTCTTTTTTCGGTCATATTACATCCAGCGAACTAACTCCTTCGTAAGTAGAGGAAGACTTTCGTCACAATCACGCAATCCACTCTTAGTAGAGAGAGCTTTAGTCATACTGGGAAATTGTTGTATAAATTAAGTTTTATACAACTCAACTCAAACATGAGACATTTTCTACATAGGTGCTGAAGTAAAGTCGTTTGTTTTCATCTTTTCCTGTCATCATCATTGCTGCTGCTAGGGCTATGTAAAGGCCTCCCAATCGCACTTATAAAATTAATTCTGCTCGAGTTCGGATAAAATTCATTCTCTTATATCATATCGTTTTCACCTGTTTTTCGTTGAGTGGCCGTAAATTCGTATACTCCTCCATTAATAGAATTAGTTTAATTTCTATCTTTTTTATGTTCATTTATCTCTGGCTGTCTCTTTCGCTTCTTCCCTCGTAACTTCTTCTTATTTTATTTCTGTTGTTGCTCTTTCTTCCCTTCTTTCTCTGTCTCTCTCACTATCTTCTTCTCTCCTTCTACATATATGTGTGTGTGCATCTCTTCTGTATCCCCATCCAGGTGGTGGTGAAATAATCTACCGCGTGGAATTACCTGATATGGAGCAGATAACTCTTATCTACCTGGAGAATAACTATGCCGACTGTAAGTCTGCCGCTGTTACCCAATGCCGCTGACTCAACTATTCTATCTCTGTCTCTCTGACTATTTCTTGCTCCCTTTCTATCCACTCCTGTATTCCTCTTTTCTATTGTTTTTCGCAATTTTACACTGCCCTGCTCTGTTTCTCTACACATGTTCTTATCGGTCTCATGTTCGTCTAGTACATACTTTACCGTCCTTTTAGGTCATTTTCACTCCATCGACTTTCTCCTGATGTTTTGTTCGTCACTGAAATTACTTTGAGCAATGTTTTTTGTTGGTTGGTTTGTTTATGCCAAACATATCAGATGTCGATTCGAATTCCACTTGGTTTTGTGAGGATCTTTTGTAATGTTATCGTTGTTACTAATCGTTCAAGCATGTTCACTGTGTTTTAGGGTATTTCTTTTTTGTCCTTTTTTATTTGCTATTGTTTCGTTCTGATCCTTAATAATCGCGACGAATCGGTGAGAGCGGTGTCTCTTATTCTTCTACGAATTGCTCCACATAAATCCCTGAATGATTAGGCCATAGTTGGCTGTTTACCTTTACCTACTAGCGCACCAGTTTCCAATAATATGTGTAATTGATGAGTGCATGCGGTTTTCGTTATACATTCTAAGAGTTGTTTTTTTAGTATGCATGGTTAGCAGTTTTATTTGTACCAGGTTTATTTAACATCATACCGTTTTAGTCCTCCAGAGCGCAGCTACAATGATGGAATAATATATTCTTCGACCATATTATTCGTTAAGCTCGACTGCAGCTAAACTAGTAAATTACCCCACGACAAAATAATCATGTAATGTAGGTCCACTTTGGCCGACACTGCCGCAGAAGTACGCAATCTCCATTTAATAAAAAAAATATATAAAACGAACCATCCTAAAACAAAGCAAAACAAAGAAAATTAAGCTCTCGTGTCACCCGCGCATTAAGCCGTCCATCACATAAACATTTCGTTCGTCGTTGGGAATGTGTTGTTCGGAAAGGATGTGCTCGTTTGTTTACGTTTGAGTAATATTGTAATATTTTATCATCAAGTGTCATATATGTTACGTGCATCACCATCTCTGCTTTGCCAGACGTTTATTACGTGGCTTGGTGGGAGGGGAGGAGGGGGAGAGGAGCGGGGAGGGGATTTGAATGTCTGCTCACATTTCGAGCTCACACGTTATGGGTAGTTTTGTTTCTAATCTGGTACCGATTTTTATTTTGTCTGATTTCGCGCTTATTGCGCGCCTATTCTTTGTCTGTTTCCGTTTTTGCAGTGGAGGAAAACATTCTATCGTACGAGCCGGTGCAACGTCTGCAGATCACCTATACGCGTCCAGTCATAATTTTGGGCCCACTGAAGGACCGCATCAACGACGACTTGATCTCGGAGTATCCGAACAAATTTGGATCGTGCGTTCCACGTAAGTGTTCATTTTAGTTCAGTCTGTCCTTTCCAAGAAAAGTATAGGCTGTGTATATGTTTCTGATAATTTTAATGATCAATTCTTTGGTTTTTATTGGAATTTTTTTTTAAATACTACGTAGCCTATATTGTCACATTACTTGTCGGCTATGATTTTTGGATAACTTTCGCCTTTTAAGTACCTTTGTTTTGCTTTGATGAAAAAAACAAAGGTTGGGCTTCTAACTAATATGCAAAAACGCAAAGCCAAGTGTTCCAACATAGTCTGCAAAAAAAAAAAATAAATAAACAGCGAATTCTCAACCCCGTTTCTTTTTTAAAATTGCAGATACCACACGTCCCAAACGTGATTACGAGGTTGATGGTAGGGACTACCATTTCATCGCGTCTCGCGAACAGATGGAGAAGGACATCCAGAATCACCTGTTCATTGAGGCGGGCCAGTACAACGACAACCTGTATGGTACGTCGGTCGCGTCCGTACGCGAGGTGGCGGAGAAGGGCAAACACTGCATACTAGATGTATCCGGTAACGCCATTAAGCGGCTGCAGGTGGCTCAACTGTACCCGATCTCGATCTTTATCAAGCCGATGTCTGTGGAGTCAATAATGTATGTATTTCCGTGCGGCGTTGTGTTTGCATTGAATTTTAATCAACATTCTCCTGTCTCCGTCTCCATTACTCAGGGAAATGAACAGACGCATGACGGAGGAGCAGGCGAAGAAAACCTATGAACGGACGCTGAAGATGGAGCACGAGTTTGGCGAATACTTTACCGGTATAGTAATCTAGAGTGTTTTAAATGAAAAACAGTACAAATAATTGTGTAAAATTCTTTCTTTTTGTTGCTTTCAGCCATTGTGCAAGGCGATACGATCGAGGAGATCTACGGCAAGGTGAAGAACGTCATCTGGTCCCAGGGCGGACCGACGATCTGGGTGCCGTCGAAAGAATCTCTATGACCGCAGGCAAGCATCACTTGGACGCTGCCACCAAATATGCGCGCTCGGCCCGTGTCCCGTGCCTCCGGTCACCATTAACCAGGCGGTATCAGTGACCCGGTGGAACCAGTGACCCGGCGGCAATGACTGTGTCGTGGCAGTGTGTGTTTTTTTGTTTGTTTGCTTGTTTTGCGGGAGAATCTGGGTACAAGTCATAAACGTATATTCACAAGCATATTACAAAAATTACAAAAAAATAAAATAAATAAAAAATAGGGTGACAGGAGATGGGGACTGCGAAACCCGTACCGCCCTACGACTCCGACGCTTACGCTATGAAAAACGTATGCGATCGGTTTTCGGTATTAATGCACCGATAAAAATGAATGTAGCGAAAGTCATTAGAGAGCAGCGATAGAGCGTATCGAAGAGAAAATGAGCTAATTTATGAAGTATGTGAGTGTAGCAGCGTCGTGTTTAACCATATATATGTATAGGGAAATTGCCCGGGTTTGTTCGAGTATATGGTTTTTTTATTTACTTATTCTTACATCTCGCCCTTTTCTCTTCTGCTTCTTTCTCGCCGTTTAGGTTGTTAATAGGAGCATAGAACGAAAATAACCTAGCAAAGTGCAGCATGCAGCGAATCGATGTGCAGCTAGAACAAAATGCAATAGCCGGGCACAAAAGAAACAAAGATAGAACAATAGAGTTTGTATATGTGTGTAAGTGTTATGCGTGTGCGGTTGGTCGAAAAACACAGTGAGAGAAAGAGGAATACCTCGTCAACAAGCAGTAGAGCAGAAGTAGCAGCAGACACACACAATGCACTCTTTACCGTATTTATATCGAATACTAGACTACTTAAGGCTCCCATTTCAACCTTTCTCTTTCCCGTTTCCACTTGTCCCCCAATGCGAAAATCAAATTTGTCCCCTCGAAAAACGTGGAGGATATCCGGACGTGAAACCGCGATAACGTGTTAGGGTTAACTTTGGAGCGAAAAAATATTGTTGATAAAACACACACACACATACATACATATTGTATCACCATTGATTTTATAAATTGAATAATAATTTTGTTTTAACCGTATATCTGATATGCCTATTCGTATGTGTGTGTTTATGTGCATGAGCGGTGCGTGAATGATTAGAATGTTTGTGCAGTGCGTTTGAACACTCGTTTTTATAGGTAGTTGTGGGTGCATTTCGTTCACTAAGTATTTTTTTTGTATTATGTGTTGTGACGTTGGCTTTTTGAATTGCTATTGTGTTTCGCTCTCGTGGCATGGTACTAATGGGCGAATGCGTTATTATTATTAAAAGGCAAAACAGGAACGAAGCATAGAAAATCGCTGTATTTATGTAGACTATATTTAGTTTTCCATTCAATATGTATGGAAGAGCTATAATTGAATTTTCGGACTAAGAAACCGCTTTAAGTTGTTTTTCACGTTACTCGCAACTATTACGAAAATTCCTTGTTTTATTCTTTGAACGACATCTGAAATAATCAATGAACTTGGATAACGGAGAGAGAGAGCGAATGGAATTTTATCACCAAACGCTCATTATTTTTGTTTCCAATAAAAATGCGAAACCTATAGAAACACTCCTGCGCGCCTAGAAATCTTCGAGCCAGAAATCCAACATCCAGGAAATATTGAAACGCAACTAACTAAATCTTGTTAGTATAGCTTTAGATCTGTACATAGATAACTGAAACAAACAGCGAAGCAGAATAGAGCCAGAACTCCATTATAACTAACGCGGATTCTGACCTCTTTCCGATATCAACCTCTAAGCAAGAAAACATGTGTTTTATTGTAAAAGGAGTTAGTGGCAGCAAAAAAAGTGGGACGGTGCGGTATTAGGGTAAACAATTATTATTACTATTACATAAATACATACAAACACATTGACATGAACACACATGAGCGCAAATGTAGAAGATAGTAAAAACACACACACACACACATACCCTTTGAATAGAAGATGATGATGCAGATTTTGTAGAAATTCGAGTCGCGTTACGAACAGAAACGATATAAAATATCAGGTCACACATACTCATACACACTGTTCGGAAGCACTTTGTCGACCCTTGTTGTGAGAATACTCTACACAACACACAAACATAAGGTTCAGGCGGACAATCAACATTTGACTCATAAACATTCAGCGATTTGGGTTCAGCATAACTTTCAGGCGTAATGTAAAACAGGTGGAAGTTATTGTGGTAAAGGGATTTGAGGTGGATTTAAACTAATATCCAGTATTTTTCAACGTCCTTTCCTCGACAAACCAATCTTTAAAAACGCATGCTCTCCCTCCCACCTATGTATTCATTTTTCGTTCTCAAGTATTCTCCAACCCACCCGTGTGACTGTGTGCCAAAAATTATCATTTATTGGTGTCATTTTCATGTTCATGTTTGCGATTCGTTTTCCTGTTTCATCCGTAATAAATAAACTATTACAAATATCTAATAAGCAACCGTGTTCCCACCAGTGCGTCCTAGTAGTCCCAAATATCCCTTGAATTAAAACTATTCTTATTGTGGGTTCGCAAGCAGTTTGGTATGGTTTTTATTAGCGATTTTTTCTTCGTTGTTTATTCGATTATTTAAAAGTAAGAATGGAAATAGAATACTAAAGGAACAAGGAAATAGAATGCTAAAATATACATAGAATGGGCCGCACGGATTCTGGCTGGGCCGCATGGAAATTGATGCTGGAAACTGGAACGATAAATGATATAACTCAATAGTAAAAGAGTAAATAAACAACAAATGAGAACCATACTATAGAACGATAACGATAGAACAAAAAGTGAAAAAATCAAAAACTCTAACTCTAAAAAAATTTTTTGTTCTCTTGGGTTTCCACTTTCCTATTTATCTACCATAATTCGATTTGCTATTTTGTTGTGACCAAAAAACGAGAAAAACTTAAAACGTAAAGAAATAACAATCTAACAAAAGAAACCTTTAGACCTCGTTAACGAAACCGCAAAGCAAATATAACTGAAAAATTATTAGAGGAAAAGTTTATAAGCAAACGTAAAGCAAGCTAAAGCAAACAAAGCAAAGTAAAAGCAAAAGCATATATAAGCAAAGGCAAAAACATACAAAACACAAATCCGAATGTGTACCGCTGAGATGTGTCGTTAGTAAATGTTATCCTATCCTGAACCTCCTTCACCTATCTAACAAGAGCAAAAAATAATACTAATGAAAGAAGCATACATACATTTACCACCTTTATTCAGAAGTGCATGGTAAAGCCAGAAATCCTTTCTTAGTATGAGAAGGATAGCGAGAAGGAGAATTGGAGGTGATTAATACTTTATTTGAGTTGGCGAGTGTGCAAATAAGGGTACCAAAATGAAAAGATAGACAAAGGGATATTGCACGAGAGCGAGGATAGACACAGAAATACTTACATACACGTGAAATGCATATAACATAAACAAGCAGAGGAAAAATCATGTACACAGAAATATATTAAACAATGCAAGAAAAAATACAAACAACTACACAGAATTAGGAAGCTGCCTTACATAATGTCCCAAGTTTTATACACTTTGAATTGTACGACGCGAAATCAAGCAAAGATAGTGGAAGACGAATGTTGGTTGCTTGGAAAATTTCGCACGTTTTCATCCATTTTTCCCTCACACCCATTGTATATTTGTGTGCGTGTGTGGTTTTTCTGGGAAGCATCAAGCAGTGTGCAAGAGCACAAGTGATTACACGAGTTTTGCAAGAGTAGATAAGAATATTATTAGTGCAGCAAAAATTTACTAGACGAAATTCGATAGCGTTGCTTGCGCTTGTTCTGTATCGCGTTCTATCCTTCGATTTATCTCCTGCATCCAGTAGCCTTTCTTTTGTATTTCGTGTATTGAAGATTGTTTGTATGCAAATTAAACAAAGTGGTAGACAGAGAGAGAGAGAGAGAGAGAGA
>JXXB01030804.1:0-11560 GCA_000956275.1 Anopheles koliensis | reverse complement strand
AATCAAATAAATAAATAACGGATTTAGCTTGAGTTGTTTTATTTTTCCTTTCCTCTAGAGTTATTTTCAATGTGTGCGTCAGATCAATAGGGCAATACGTGGCAGTGGTTGTTGTCCAGCCGTGCGGTACATGCGCGATCGTTGCGCGTAATGCCTACTCTGAACCGACGGCGTTGGTCAGCAGCAACCGTATAGATCTATTTCAATCTGAGCCCCGCTTCAGTCAATTGTTGGCCATATTTGCCTCCAACTAAGTAATTGCATGCGCTCCGGCCTTTTGCAGAAGAACGTGAGGCAGCTGCTTGCTAAAGTTCCCCAGGGCCGATTGTTTTGTACGGTCTTGAAAGAGTGATCGAATCCTATACGTATTCCTTACCCTAAACCACTGCTTCGCTTGCTTTTTTACGCGTTCGGTAAATACAGTTTTAAGCAAAGATAGCCACAATTTGTTTTTATGTAAATTTGGTAATTTGGACATCTACTTTAAAGTGATTGAACTTGTGGCAAGCTAATGAACCTTTTCGGAACATCATTCATGTCATATGTTGTAGCGTTAGAAGGCCTAATAAATCTATCCTTATTTATTAATTTCGCATCCATCCAGGGCTCATTCGATTTCGGTTTATCTAGCTTCCATCGTGCAAGTTAAGAGAAGGGGAAATCGACGATGAAAGGGTGCTCAAACGACGAAAGCGATACATTCGTCGATTTCGCTCAAGTCCATAAACATTGTGAAAAACATATGCAATCCGCATAGCTTGATGCGCTTGGAAAGATGCATACATTCAGGCGTATGTTTTCAATCTATAAGCTCAATTTTTTTTCCCAAAATTGGATTGCAAAAACTCAACTAGCTTATTTACATTCGTCCAACGGAAACAGTCCGAACAACACTGTAGGATGAGAGTGTGAAATAAAAATAAATAAATCGACGTCTCCCGTACTCACCTGCTCTGTATGTAATTGTTGCAGTATGCACCAGGACCACTAACCCGCCGTTGAAAGTTTTTAAAAGGCATTTTCACACATCTACACTAGATGAACGGATGACGGGATAGAATGCGTGTAATCCTGTCAACATAGAAGAAGAAGATACAATTATTAAAAGTCAACATTCATGCACCACTGAGTAGCAAAGCTTTAATAAACAAGTTTAAGCTGCTTCATCCCTACTTTATACCCAAGCGGACTACCACAGTACCGAATTAAGCATCGTCTGAGCTGTAATGAAGCCAGAAAACTTTCTTGACGATCTTTTAATAAAATATTAAATCAGAAGGATGCACTTTTATGTATTCAGAACTTCTTCATTGTAACCATCTCGTCATACTGTAAAGCGTTGTTACGAACCAGAAGGGTTCACGATACGATTACGAAACATTAAGATTACTTTTAAAATGCATCAGTCTCAAAAAACCCTAGAGCAATGCATGACAATTACATTACAAAAATGAAAATAGTGGCATAGCTGCTCGATAGAAGGACAGTTTGTAGATAAAATCACTCAACGTAGGAATTCGATGATACGAGATAGACAACACATTGGATACTGCTGCTCAATCGGTACATCCATATTCAAGGCATCATTCATTCTCCAGTTGTGCAATGTACGAAAGATACTGAACGTTGATACGTACTCTCGCGTACCTTTGCATATCTTACACACTCGAATCAGCATCGATCATCGACATCCTTTGGTTCAGGGTCATTCATTTAAATATTCGCCAACAGCAGTGTAGGTAATGGATGCGGCCGTCTACCACCGCAGACTCGGGGCAATATCTTCAACGTAGCATAAATACTAGCCTCCCGGGAGTCTACAGACGTTCAGCCGTGCTCCAGCTAGTAGCCGGACAGCTACTGTCGTTGTGATAATGAAATAATGATACCTGAATATTCATATTCTCGAAAGCAACTCTCGCTGTGGCGCCGAGCTGCAGCAGGTCAAAGCGAAGTGGTTTTCGGAAAGGGCAATCAGAAGCCGAAACAACTGACTTCCGAGTGGGATTTCAACCCTGGGCATGGGGATCCAAAAGGTGGAAAATGCTGTATAGCAATTAATACCAATTACCTGCTTAAAATGTGATTGCTGCAGTAATCGCCAGGACTGTGTACCCTACGCTGACAATTTTCTAAAGGCATCTTTTAATACATCTAGAGCGTCTGAACCAGGTTGGCTGCAAAAGTACACTGCAAAGAAAATAGAGACAGAGCGAAAGGGAGAATAAATACAACATGAGCACATAAATCCTTCGTTGGCGAGGTAATTATTTTGGAGGCAGAGTGCATTAATGATTCAATCTCAAAACAAGTGGTGACGTTCAGGAAAAACCGTACGAAAAAAAAACCGTTCTGAAGGCTTCTCGAACGTACTCGAGAGAAAACCGCAACAAATACCTGCAATGGCTCAAAGCAATGGAGCAAGTAGTCGAACCCCATCATACGTCGGGGTTCCAGACTATCGTTAAAATCTTCAACATCACATGAGCACACAGCGCCGTAATCAATTTATCGTTAACTTCCAGTAGAATTGCTCGCGTTCAGTACGCAGTACGCCTGCACCGATCGTTCGTCTCACGCCCACACACTCACCGGTCAGCGGCAGCCGGAAGTCGGTCGGAAGGTCGGTGAGGTCGGATCGGGTCGGCTCAACTCTACCCACATCCCACAACGGTCGTTTTGCGCGGTTTGTAAACATTTACCGTTGGGCTAAGCGGGGTAGCGGGAGTCGACCGAGGGGCATTGCTTCCCGCTCGTCCCTCGTGTCCTTCACACTTGAGCGGTGTGACACGCAAAAGGGCGGACGGGCTAGCCGACCTTAAGAACTGGGGCCAATTTGCTTGCCCTAAGGAGGGCTTAGGTGCGTGTCAAAACATAATTACATTCATGAAACATATGTTGAGTCAAAGAGCCAAAGCGACCCGTGGCAGCATGTGCTACCGGGGATGGGAGGAGGTTACCAAACATGTCATGAATGACGCAGAAGGGCACCCACGACCGGAAGCAACCGGCGGTACCCGAGTTGAACCGAGCGTCCGTAGAACTGACGACCCCATAGACGACCCCAAAACGAACGAAACGGAGCGAGCTTTGCAGCGGTGTTTTCTAAAACACCGCTTCGAGAGCTTTTTTGTCCTTGTCCGCGTGCGGGATATGATTGTTTGCCTGTCCCGGGGTGTTTGGAGGATCCCATTCCCGTCGCGACAAACCCCTCGTGGTTCGTCCAACCCGTCGCAGGTGGAGTGGTGTGCAGTTGTTGTTTACCCTCTCTCTCTCTCTCTCCCGGGAGAGTCCACCGCACGGAACACCGACACCGACGGCACGAAAGTGACATCTGTCGCTACGCCTGACGCTCGAACGACGGTGGAGCTTGTTTGTCCGCTGACGTTTGCTGCCCGGCAAAGTGTCGAGTGGCATAATGAAAGTAATAATGTCGAATGCTAAATTACACGTTACCTCCCTTCCATATGGGGTGGCCTCTTCCAGAGGTAGGTCGGTAGTGGCCAACAACAACAAAAGTGTTGCCAAATTTCGAACAAACAACAGATCGCCGCGGAGGCCACTGTGGGAATCGTGTCTGGCCAGGTCGGTGCGACCAGGACGTTGCCAGCTGACTATCGGTCGAAATAATGAATCGTTCGATTTGTTTGATTGATTGATGGCAACAAAAGTGGCAGCAAGGTGCGTGGATGGGTGAAAGCACCTTCCGGCTTGGGAGTAACCCGTTCCATGCTTGCGCTTTAGAACGGTTACATAAATAATACAACTTTTTATTAAAGGCTCTCACGAAACCTTCCACAGACGCGAGCCCGGGAATCAAAACTATTTCTATTAGCAGCTATTTGATTGAGTTCGTTAAGGGTCCATAAATAGTTCATGTTTTACCTATTTGAAGAGAATTCTCTAGATTGAACCGGCAATACATCAAAATAAAGCAGCATAAACACACAAATTGGCTCAATACAAATATCACCCAAGAGGCAAGAGACATTGTGTTAGTCAACGCAAAACAAATTTGAAATCTGACGTAAAGTGGACCGAAAAAAACTATTAATATTAACGAATCTGCTCAAACATTACACAATACAAAATACAAATTACAAAATACCACACTTCGAGTACGAGTTTGCTTTTACCGTCAATAAAATTAATTTACGAAGAGTAAGCTTCTCGAATTTTTTGTAATGTGTTGGAAAATAAAGACTAGAGAAAATCAGTGTGGAATTGAAACAAGCCTTGATTTGGATTTCACAATTCGTATTTCAACCATATCCTACGTATTGTGTTGCAAAGGTAGTCTTTTATGTAACATTGAACACAAGCATGATTATATCGTGGTTCTATTGTGTGAAATCACACAAACTGAATACCTCTGACGCTGATTGCGATTGATCTATTATTGCCATTAGCCGCATAGAGGCTGCCCCATTTCGCAGACACACTCTATGGAATTGGACAATTGAGTAATTGCTAGTCGCATTGCAACACAAATGTCTCACACTGGGGCAATTTCATTTTCGGTTTTGTGCATCCTATATTTATACTCGCCCCAGCACCCCATCTGCCGTGCTCGAACGTGCTGTCCTTCTCCTGGCATCTTCTGGATTCAATTTCAAGCAATGTCCCAATTTACGCCCCAATCTTAGGCGGACAACACCGAAAGATGGCTGTTACCTGTTCAATTATGGGTGTGAGTATATATTTATGTGTATATCCTTCGCTGCTCCTTCCCATGAGCGGAAGTGAGAGAAAGAGAAGGAGAGAGAGAGAGAGTGTGTGTATGTATAAGAGAGCGGATAAAGTGTTTCAAACCATCTTTTCGCAAACGGATCGGTATGCCAACTTTCCGTTAACGAGCTCGGTCCGGCCCACGGCCATGATTGCATCACACTAGCGGGAGAAAAGCCACCCCCCTACGGGAGGGCCTTGACCCGATTCAAAGTGACCCTTTTTTGAAAATTGAAAGCATAATTGACAAGAGCCACGAAACAGCTAGCACACCTTGTAGCCGAGGAGATAACGGTGGGCGTATTATAATGATTGTTACGAAACGGGCGTATTAAAATTCATCAGACCCCGCGTCCCCATCCCGAGGGGGATACCATTCCGCACCGGTGGCTTTGTTTCGGAACTAGCAACTATCGAACTTTTCACATTTGCATTCTAATGGAAAACGAAAACAAAAAAAACGCTAATGTATAAACAGATCACCTGCTCGGGATCGGGACTGCAGAATCCTAGCAAACGTTTTTGCGTGGTGGTTTTTCCACTAGAAGGGCGATGAAATTATTAACGTTCATTAACACGAAAAGCTCACGTACGATAACATCATCTTCGGAGTGCGATAGGAGCTTCCGCCCTATTCCGACCGACCCCATTCGTCCTGGGAGAAGTTTGTATTCAGCAAAGGTGTTCTAGTGGGAGGGGATAACAAAATTCACACCTCCAGCCATCGTTATCGCCAGCGTCATCATTATTCATCTCATCGATTCGCGCTAACCGAGAATGGATTAACGGGTACATTTAATTACGTCGCCTGCAGCAGGTATTTTCCATCGTTTTATTTTTTTTTTTGTTGCTCCTTCTATGTCCTGTATTTAGCGAAGGTTACACAGGGTCGCTCTCGGTTCTCTTTAATGCAAACTAAATTTCATCTGAAGGAAACACACTTTCCCGTGGGCGGCGTGTGCACGGAGAGAAGGCGAACGAGCAGGAGCGGGAATGTTTCAAACGGTTGCCATGCGGTGGAAACCGTGAACCCGGCCACAAAACTCCACTAAGTGTACAGCGAGTGAGAGAAGGGAGCGGCAGAGGGAGAGAGAGAGAGAAGATGTGAGTGTGTGAGTGGGGAAAACAAAAAGGCGTGAGTTGGGCGAGGGAAAAATGGGTTTTCCTCAGGAACGGAACAATAATTTCCGCGAAAATTTACACCTCAGCGCCCATGTGAGCTACGAATGCATTGTGTAACAAATGGACCCACGAGCGAACGAGCGCGAATGACGGTTGAATCAGCCACCGATCCCAAACAGTTTGTACATTCGTACTTCACGTGCACTGCCTGGACGGAATCGGACGGTGGTGGTGGTGGGTTGTTTGGTGTGTAGAGCCACAGGCACACAGCAGTAGCAGCAGCAGCGGCAGCAACCTGTCTCAATTCAGGTATATCGACCCAAAAAGCGTTTTTACTAACATCTCTTGTGGTTATGGACCGTTGGTTTTCCACCCTTCCACCCCTACGTACGCCTGCCCGTACCACCATTTTATTCTCAAATCGTATAACCCCACCCCACCCCCCACCCCCTCCCCGGGGCGGCCCTCTCTGTAGACTTTCGCTCGAAATCGACCTTCCTCCACCCGAACCGCAAATCTGCCAACTCATCCTCAACGCGAAGCGATTTGTGTTCGCGCGACCCAACCCGCGTGTGGGTGTAGGTTATATCCCCATCCCACGTGCAAGTCGGTACGTCGGTAATTGCGCGCCTGTACGCTGGTTTCGATGTGTATCTGGTGCTGGGCGCCCATCATCTTCAATCTGGTGTGGCCCCGGTGTAGCCGTGGCTGTCGCTCACGCTTTCGTCATCCAAATCGCCCAAGGGACTCACTAATAAGTACTGACGCTTCGTTGGCATATGAAGCACAAGGACACGTGCGGCGATGGTCGGAAGCTATAGCTGCTGGCGTCTCCGTTGGCCCCGCTTTCGCCGAGGCCCGCTTGCCATTAAAAAAGAGGCAATAAAAAAAAATGAACCCTGCGATACAACCCACCCGAAAGTACATATCCCGATGGTACGGTGATAGGCTGGGGATGCTTGAGAAAACAACACACTTACCCTTAATAAATCCGTACTCGTGTCGTATCCTCACAAGTACGTCCTTCCATCTCGATGAGCTTTTGATCTGAATTCTTCTGCCGTGCCTTACCAGCTCCGGTTGGCGTGTTATTTTTCCACTTTAGCACCACGCGAGCGTCCGTGGTAGGGGCCGACCATCGACACTATCCTTATTATGAGAATATCCCGCAGATCTTCGACGGTCGGGGGAGGGATTCGAGGGATCGAAAGTGAATCGATGTGAGCGTGTGCGTGTTCTTCCGTGTTTCCCGTGCTTTATGCAGCAGCCACTAGCATTGCCATCATCAACATCATCATCGTCATCGTCGTCGTCAAGATCATGATCAATCACCCTTCTCCCTTATTGAACAATGTAGGCACAGGCTTTAACAGACACGCACACACACATAAATATATATACAAGCGCACTACTGAGATTCTCCTCTTAAGGATCTCAAGCCCAGAACAGTGGTTTGGAGGCTTGAAGAAGGAGCGCGTGAACAACCGGGCCGCCTTCCTACACGATGCAGAAGCCAACGATGGTATCGATTGTTTCACGACTACGTCTGGTGTGTGTGTGTGGGTGTGGGTGCGTGTAATCGTTTATCGCACGTGAAACGGATCAGATCAGCCCAGTGTACAGGCCGTGCAAGCGTCAGTGATGATGGGAAAATTTGGAGCAGCAGAATAATGGCAGATGGTATAGATATTACAGGGTAGTTAGTGGTTCAAGAGAACACACAGCGAAAAAGAGTGAGAGAGAGGGAGAGGGAGAGGGAATACAATAGAACACTTAGACCGCGCATCAGACGTATCCGAACGATGTGGTTTGGTGGGTTGTTTTTAGAGCGAAATACACACGGTGGTGGTGGTGGTGGTATAGCGGTAATAGACCTTCGTAGTAGTACTGACAGATGGGTTACTGAGGTGGGACACGGGGTAATACTGTACACTCAAATATTAGTAGGTTTGCTCGCTGTTTTGTTTCTTGTTTATTTTTTTTTTTTCGTTGGCCAGACGGGTTGCCGTCGTTAACACTGGATTGCTTCGACCTGTCTGCGCGGCATACTCCACTAACTGCACTTGGATAGATCACGCACGCTACTATTGCTCTTCCTTAGTATGCACCTTTCGACTCACACAGCACGGCACGGTTTGCAGAGAAAGATAACACACACACTCACGGACACATACACATTCACACACACACATACAGGACGAAAGTAACGAACCGGATGAAACGACTTCACTCAGGAGGCATTTTTCTATCACAATGATTTTTGCTAACGCTAATTGTTGAGGCTTCTATCTTTGTTTGTGCGTTGATGTTTCTTGTTGTTTAGGTTTGCTGCTAGTGCGGTGTAGGTTTGCCTATGGAAAGTACCACAAATTGCTGTTATTATAAGCATTAAACGTTGTAATTCTCCTTTGGTGGAGAAGATTCAATTTTAATCCTGATAAATGTTGCATTTATTGCACAACATCTAACGGCGTAACACACCGTATTGATGTTATTTTAGCAAGATTGTTTTGCATCGGAAAGTTTGGATAAGTTCACTTTAAAACACGCACACTTTCTTCAATCCACGGATAGCGTTTGTTCACCCGGAACTAATCTTTATGAACGAGATACGCATCCGAAAGGAGCAGATTTGCACGGCGTACAAGTTCACGTTTCCACTGCCAGCCTTCAGGAGCATCCCGTCAGTGACATCCTTCACGACGCTACCTGTTTTTGCGTTGCTGCTAAATCACATCGCAGCACACTGAAACCGCATGGTCGCATGCTTCTTCAAGGGCTGCCAACACAGTCAGAGCTTACTTCGAGTGCAATTTCGTTTTTTTTTTTTGCTTTTCTTTTCTACGCCTGTCCCTCAGCTCAGTTATGTTTGTCATCGGGCATCTTCGCTCCCGCTGACAACCAGCAACCAACAACACTAGCACACCCCAGCAGCACTCGGTTCACGTTTCGCTTTTGGGAGGTAGACAGTAAGGGGCCACGTTGGCTGGCCACACCGAGCACGTCCGCCGAGCGTAAGGACGACGTCGTCGACGACGGCAACGACGACGACAACAATGACGACGGCGATGACGACGGGTTCGTCGGTTACGTAACCGTATTGACAGATATGTATCTTGTGTAAGATTTCCGATACCTTTTATGCCTCCTCCACATCTACTGTCCCTCGCTCATTCTTCGCCTTTTCTTGCCCTTCCGGTCTGTAAAACGTCCTCCTTAAATCGATCGATGTTAGGCGGTAGCACAATCCCTCTCCCAACACTCGAGAAGCGAACGGGAGGGAGAGAGGGGGATGGGGGAGAGAACGCAAACACATACACACGCGCGCATCAACGGAGGGACGAGCTTTTTTGGGGTGTAAAATTTTTGCCACTGTTAAGATTATGCAAACTCCCACCGAGCCCGAACGGTGGTGAAAGGATGTTGGGCTTCGGATGAGGACACTGTGCAGGGTCTCGGTCACAGAGAAATGGCGAGTGCGTATTTGGGTGTGATTGTGTAAGAGTCCATCTTCGGTGAGCCACAGGGTGTCCGTTTTTTTTTTTTTTTAGTGAACGGGTTGTGAAGTGTGGCCACGACGGTGGCGATGTTCCTCCTCCGTTTCACCGCGTGCACAAAACACTGAAGAATAATGATGTACTTCTTTACGGGTTTCTAGTTCACTCTGATTTGGATTTCACAGTCGAACGCACTCTTGCCATTGGTACTGGGATGGACACAGACCAGCAGCTGTTACTGTTGCGTTCTCCCGTCAATTTTATCGAGGACGCATTTGGGTAGAAGCGAAAATTGCGTGGTAAATTTGCTTATGCTAATAATGATAGTATAAACGCTAGCTAGGCTCTATGTACCTAATGCCGAAGAGCTCTCGCAACCACTACAGGGACGAGCGGTTTAGACGGGACACTGCTGGTGTGGGCTGTTGCGTGTTTTACATTATCGTTTTCACTATAATTTGACCGTTTTGTTGCATTCGTATCACATGGAGGGCACTGGAGGGGTGGAAGTGAGTGACGCGTGTTTCCGCTTTCGGGTGGTGTTGCGGCTGCTGAGGAAGAAGGCCCAGCAAGGGTGTGTTGTCGAAGGCCTACACTCCGATGGGCAACGGCCAACTCGCGCTCGGTACGTATCACGTATTGCAAAACGTATGACCGGAGGGTATCACGTAATCACACAGATTTTCTAACCGTTCCCAGCACGGTGACGGATCTTGGAACAGGGTTTCCCTTTCTTTTTTTACTTGGCCGCTTTTGCTGTTCAGCAGTTGGTTTTCGCAATCCCCCCGCGTACAGGCACTCACAGACGTCTGTCACGATGGTTGATATTCGTTCGTTCTTGTGTTGCTCACTAGCGCACGTCCTGATTGACGGCGCCGTTGGAACGGCCGTAAACCGAAAAGGAGTAAAAACTCAAGAACAGCACTCGTGCTCCTAGGACCAGCAGTGGCAGGCCATAGAATGCATAACACTTTTTTCAAACACTACCCCCAGCGGATCGATGTTGCGATGTTCGAGAGCGAATCGTTCAGAGGGAGTCATTTTCCATTATTCAGCGAGCTTTCGCCAATGCGCATGTCAGCCGAAGGGTGCCGTGTTTGACAAATAGCATGTAATAATACTACCATCAGCAACAGCGGGGCAGGATAAGAGAGGCAAAAAAGGAGAACCATATGCACCTCGCCAGTTAAAATATATATGTTTTTTTTTTACTAAGAGAGCGCGTATCTGACGGGTTCATTCCCGCGGGAGTGCTTTCATTAAAAGATTCCCTCAATGGCGGATTGCTGCTTAATTATTAAGCGCGTGTATGGCTGCTAATAAGCTGTGAGGTATTTTATTACACATGCCTGTTTTGTAATCTCGGCGTGCTTTGCCAGTGAGAGGCGAAGCATGCATTCATTCGCCTCCACATGTCGGAGCGATGCTGCACACAAAATAGAACACATAAATAAACAAGCCACGGGTTGCTTCGGTAATGTAAGCGTAATTTCAAGTGTTTCACAGATGTTTCGAAAAAAACATAAAATTGCGTAAGGAAAGGAAACACATCGCGCTTTACACGCTTATCAATGTGCTAACTTATATCTTTCATGGAAACGAGCGCGATTCGTTAGAATAGCTTGAAGCTTGTATTTCCATTGTATCCACTGCATCATTATGCTAAGTGATGCACACAATGAAACTGCTATTTTCCAACGGTTCATTTGATTTGCAACGACATGCAAAAATATCGCACCTGAAGTATGAAGCCAGCTGTTTAAACAGATTGTGCAAATATCTGGCAGCACTGCACCCGATGCTGTTTGTGGGAAATCAGACGAATTGGTGAATCGAAACTGCAATCATAGGCCTATCCTGCCGGCCATGTTGATGTCAAGATTTGACGTATAGGGGTATTGATTGTTAACGTACTTTAGCTCAATTATATGTAACAAGTGCAGTACTACACCTTTTGGAGGGTTTTCTACTTCGTCAAGTGAGATCAACTCGCAAGTTTTTCAGCATTTTATTTCGGAAACTAACCATATTATCCCATCCTAGCGAAACCTGTGATCATCTGTTTGGGCGCAGATAGACGAATGCAACTAGCAGTCATTGCTAACTGCCATTAATCAAAATTTCACTCAAATGAAAGATTCACAGCTCTGTCATAAAGATACAGCTGTGTGAATGTTTCTGTCCTTTTGTGGGGTTTTGAAAATCCTTATTTT